>JASTWF010000263.1:82500-103650 GCA_030390025.1 Squalus acanthias | reverse complement strand
TCTGTGTGTAGGTGGGTGAGTGTGTGTGTGTCTGTGTGTAGGTGGGTGAGTGTGTGTGTGTCTGTGTGTAGGTGGGTGAGTGTGTGTGTGTCTGTGTGTTGGTGGGTGAGTGTGTGTGTGTCTTTGTGTAGGTGGGTGAGTGTGTGTGAGTGTGTGTAGGTGGGTGAGTGTGTGTGTGTCTGTGTGTAGGTGGGTGAGTGTGTGTGTGTCTGTGTGTAGGTGGGTGAGTGTGCATGTCTGTGTGTAGGTGGGTGAGTGTGTGTGTGTCTGTGTGTAGGTGGGTGTGTGTGTGTGTGTGTGTGTAGGTGGGTGAGTGTGTGTGTGTGTGTGTAGGTGGGTAAGTGTGTGTGTGTCTGTGTGTAGGTGGGTGAGTGTGTGTGTGTGTGTAGGTGGGTGAGTGTGTGTGTGTGTCTGTGTGCAGGTGGGTGAGTGTGTGTGTGCATGTGTGTAGTTGGGTGAGTGTGTGTGTGTCTGTGTGTAGGTGGGTGAGTGTGTGTGTGTCTGTGTGTAGGTGGGTGAGTGTGTGTGTGTCTGTGTGTAGGTGGGTGAGTGTGTGTGTGTCTGTGTGTAGGTGGGTGAGTGTGTGTGTGTGTCTGTGTGTAGGTGGGTGAGTGTGTGTGTGTGTCTGTGTGTAGGTGGGTGAGTGTGTGTGTGTGTGTGTGTGTGTGTGTAGGTGGGTGTGTGTCTGTGTGTAGGTGGGTGAGTGTGTGTTTGTCTGTGTGTAGGTGGGTGAGTGTGTGTGTGTCAGTGTGTAGGTGGGTGAGTGTGTGTGTCTGTGTGTAGGTGGGTGAGTGTTTGTGTCTGTGTGTAGGTGGGTGAGTGTGTGTGTGTCTGTGTGTAGGTGGGTGAGTGTGTGTGTGTGTGTGTAGAGGTGGGTGAGTGAGTGTGTGTGAGTGTGTAGGTGGGTGAGTATGTGTGTGTCTGTGTGTAGATGGGTGTGTGTGTGTGTGTGTAGGTGGGTGAGTGTGTGTGTGTCTGTGTGTAGGTGGGTGAGTGTGTGTGTGTCTGTGTGTAGGTGGGTGAGTGTGTGTGTGTCTGTGTGTAGGTGGGTGAGTGTGTGTGTGTGTCTGTGTGTAGGTGGGTGAGTGTGTGTGTGTCTGTGTGTAGGTGGGTGAGTGTGTGTGTGTCTGTGTGTAGGTGGGTGTGTGTGTGTGTCTGTGTGTCGGTAGGTGTGTGTGTGTGTGAGTCTGTGTGTAGGTGGGTGAGTGTGTGTGTGTTTGTGTGTAGGTTGGTGAGTGTGTGTGTGTGTAGGTGGGTGAGTGTGTGTGTGCCTGTGTGTAGGTGGGTGAGTGTGTGTGTGTCTGTGTGTAGGTGGGTGAGTGTGTGTGTGTCTGTGTGTAGGTGAGTGAGTGAGTGTGTGAGTGTGTGTGTAGGTGGATGAGGGTGTGTGTGTCTGTGTGTAGGTGGGTGAGTGAGTGTGTGTGTGTGTCGGTGGGTGAGTGTGTGTGTGTCTGTGTGCAGGTGGGTGAGTGTGTGTGTGTGAGTGTGTAGGTGGGTGAGTGTGTGTGTGTCTGTCTGTAGGTGGGTTAGTGTGTGTGAGTGTAGGTGGGTGAGTGTGTGTGTCTGTGTGTAGGTGGGTGAGTGTGTGTGTGTGTGGGTGTGTGTGTGTGTGTGTGTGTAGCTGGGTGAGTGTGTGTGTATCTGTGTGTAGGTGAGTGGGTGAGTGGGTGTGTCTGTGTGTAGGTGGGTGAGTGTGTGTGTGTCTGTGTGTAGGTGGGTGAGTGTGTGTGAGTGTGTGTAGGTGGGTGAGTGTGTGTGTGTCTGTGTGTAGATGGGTGAGTGTGTGTGTGTCTGTGTGTAGGTGGGTGAGTGTGTGTGTGTCTGTGCGTAGTTGGCTGAGTGTGTGTGTGTCGGTGTGTAGGTGGGTGAGTGTGTGTGTGTCTGTGTGTAGGTGGGTGAGTGTGTGTGTGTCTGTGTGTAGGTGGTTGAGTTTGTGTGCCTGTGTGTAGGTGGGTGAGTGTGTGTGTGTCTGTGTGTAGGTGGGTGTGTGTCTGTGTGTAGGTGGGTGAGTGTGTGTGTGTGTGTAGGTGGGTGAGTGTGTGTGTGTCTGTGTGTAGGTGGGTGAGGGTGTGTGTTTCTGTGTGTAGGTGGGTGAGTGTGTGTGTGTCTGTGTGTAGGTGGGTGAGTGTGTGTGTGTCTGTGTGTAGGTGGGTGAGTGTGTGTGTGTCTGTGTGTAGGTGGGTGAGTGTGTGTGTCTGTGTGTAGGTGGGTGAGTGTGTGTGTGTCTGTGTGTAGGTCGGTGAGTGTGTGTGCGTGTGTGTGTGTGTAGGTGGGTGAGTGTGTGTGTGTAGGTTGGTGAGTGTGTGTGTGTCTGTGTGTAGGTGGGTGAGTGTGTGTGTGTCCGTGTGTAGGTGAGTGAGTGTGTGTGTGTGTAGGTGGGTGAGTGTGCGTGTGTCTGTGTGTAGGTGGGTGAGTGTGTGTGTGTCTGTGTGTAGGTGGGTGTGTGTGTGTGTCTGTGTGTAGGTGGGTGAGTGTGTGTGTGTCTGTGTGTAGGTTGGTGAGTGTGTGTGTGTGTAGGTGTGTGAGTGCGTGTGTGCCTGTGTGTAGGTGGGTGAGTGTGTGTGTGTCTGAGTGTTGGTGGGTGAGTGTGTGTGTGTCTGTGTGTAGGTGAGTGAGTGAGTGTGTAAGTCTGTGTGTTGGTGGGTGAGTGTGTGTGTGTCTGTGTGTAGGTGGGTGAGTGTGTGTGTGAGTGTAGGTGGGTGAGTGTGTGTGTGTGTGAGTGTGTAGGTGGGTGAGTGTGTGTGTGGCTGTGTGTAGGTGGGTGAGTGTGTGTGTGAGTGTAGGTGGGTGAGTGTGTGTGTCTGTGTGTAGGTGGGTGAGTGTGTGTGTGTCTGTAGGTGGGTGAGTGTGTGTGTGTCTGTGTGTAGGTGGGTGAGTGTGTGTGTGCATGTGTGTGTGTGTGAGTGTGTCTGTGTGTAGGTGGGTGAGTGTGAGTGTGCATGTGTGTAGGTGGGTGAGTGTGTCTGTGTGTAGGTGGGTGAGTGTGTGTGTGCATGTGTGTGTGTGTGAGTGTGTGTGTGTCTGTGTGTAGGTGGGTGTGTGTGTGTGTGTCTGTGTGTAGGTGGGTGAGTGTGTGTGTAGGTGGGTGAGTATGTGTGTGTAGGTGGGTGAGTGTGTGTGTGTCTGTGTGTAGGTGGGTGAGTGTGTGTGTGTCTGTGTGTAGGTGGGTGAGTGTGTGTGTGTGTGTAGGTGGGTGAGTGTGTGTGTGTCTGTGTGTAGGTGGGTGAGTGTGTGTGTGAGTGTGTGTAGGTGGGTGAGTGTGTGTGTGCATGTGTGTAGTTGGGTGAGTGTGTGTGTGTCTGTGTGTAGGTGGGTGAGTGTGTGTGTGCATGTGTGTAGGTGGGTGAGTGTGTGAGTGTCTGTGTGTAGGTGGGTGAGTGTGTGTGAGTGTGTGTAGGTGGGTGAGTGTGTGTGTGCATGTGTGTAGTTGGGTGAGTGTGTGTGTGTCTGTGTGTAGGTGGGTGAGTGTGTGTGTGCATGTGTGTAGTTGGGTGAGTGTGTGTGTGTCTGTGTGTAGGTGGGTGAGTGTGTGTGTGTGTGTAGGTGGGTGAGTGTGTGTGTGTGTGTGTAGGTGGGTGAGTGTGTGTGTGTGTGTGTAGGTGGGTGAGTGTGTGTGTGTCTGTGTGTAGGTGGGTGAGTGTGTGCGTGTCTGTGTGTAGGTGGGTGAGGGTGTGCGTGTCTGTGTGTAGGTGGGTGAGTGTGTGTGAGTCCGTGTGTTGGTGGGTGAGGGTGTGCGTGTGTGTAGGTGGGTGAGTGTGCGTGTGTCTGTGTGTAGGTGGGTGAGTATGTGTGTGTCTGTGTGTAGGTGGGTGAGTGTGTGTGTGTCTGTGTGTCAGTAGGTGGGTGTGTGTGAGTCTGTGTGTAGGTGGGTGAGTGTGTGTGTGTTTGTGTGTAGGTTGGTGAGTGTGTGTGTGTGTAGGTGGGTGAGTGTGTGTGTGCCTGTGTGTAGATGGGTGAGTGTGTGTGTGTCTGTGCGTAGGTGGGTGAGTGTGTGTGTGTCTGTGTGTAGGTGAGTGAGTGAGTGTGTGAGTGTGTGTGTAGGTGGATGAGGGTGTGTGTGTCTGTGTGTAGGTGGGTGAGTGAGTGTGTGTGTGTGTCGGTGGGTGAGTGTGTGTGTGTCTGTGTGTAGGTGGGTGAGTGAGTGTGTGTGAGTGTGTAGGTGGGTGAGTGTGTGTGTGTGTGAGTGTGTAGGTGGGTGAGTGTGTGTGTGTCTGTCTGTAGGTGGGTGAGTGTGTGTGAGTGTAGGTGGGTGAGTGTGTGTGTCTGTGTGTAGGTGGGTGAGTGTGTGTGTGTGTGTGTGTATGTGTGTGTGTAGGTGGGTGAGTGTGTGTGTATCTGTGTGTAGGTGAGTGGGTGAGTGGGTGTGTCTGTGTGTAGGTGGGTGAGTGTGTGTGTGTCTGTGTGTAGGTGGGTGAGTGTGTGTGAGTGTGTGTAGGTGGGTGAGTGTGTGTGTGTCTGTGTGTAGGTGGGTGAGTGTGTGTGTGTCTGTGTGTAGGTGGGTGAGTGTGTGTGTGCATGTGTGAGTGTGTGTGTGTGTGTGTGTGTGTCTGTGTGTAGGTGGATGAGTGTGTGTGTGCATGTGTGTGTGTGTGAGTGTGTGTGTGTCTGTGTGTAGGTGGGTGAGTGTGTGTGTGTGTCTGTGTGTAGGTGGGTGTGTGTGTGTCTGAGTGTAGGTGGGTGAGTGTGCGTGTGTCTGTGTGTAGGTGGGTGAGTCTGTGTGTGTCTGTGTGTAGGTGGGTAAGTGTGTATGTGTCTGTGTGTAGGTGGGTGAGTGTGTGTGTGTGTAGGTGGGTGAGTGTGAGTGTGTCTGTGTGTAGGTGGGTGAGTGTGTGTGTGTCTGTGTGTAGGTGGGTGAGTGTGTGTGTGTCTGTGTGTAGGTGGGTGAGTGTGTGTGTGTCTGTGTGTAGGTGGGTGAGTGTGTGTGTGTGTGTGTGTAGGTGGGTGAGTGAGTGTGTGTGAGTGTGTAGGTGGGTGAGTATGTGTGTGTCTGTGTGTAGATGGGTGTGTGTGTGTGTGTGTAGGTGGGTGAGTGTGTGTGTGTCTGTGTGTAGGTGGGTGAGTGTGTGTGTGTCTGTGTGTAGGTGGGTGAGTGTGTGTGTGTCTGTGTGTAGGTGGGTGAGTGTGTGTGTGTGTCTGTGTGTAGGTGGGTGAGTGTGTGTGTGTCTGTGTGTAGGTGGGTGAGTGTGTGTGTGTCTGTGTGTAGGTGGTTGAGTTTGTGTGCCTGTGTGTAGGTGGGTGAGTGTGTGTGTGTCTGTGTGTAGGTGGGTGTGTGTCTGTGTGTAGGTGGGTGAGTGTGTGTGTGTGTAGGTGGGTGAGTGTGTGTGTGTCTGTGTGTAGGTGGGTGAGGGTGTGTGTTTCTGTGTGTAGGTGGGTGAGTGTGTGTGTGTCTGTGTGTAGGTGGGTGAGTGTGTGTGTGTCTGTGTGTAGGTGGGTGAGTGTGTGTGTGTGTCTGTGTGTAGGTGGGTGAGTGTGTGTGTCTGTGTGTAGGTGGGTGAGTGTGTGTGTGTCTGTGTGTAGGTCGGTGAGTGGGTGTGCGTGTGTGTGTAGGTGGGTGAGTGTGTGTGTGTGTAGGTGGGTGAGTGTGTGTGTGTCTGTGTGTAGGTGGGTGAGTGTGTGTGTGTCCGTGTGTAGGTGAGTGAGTGTGTGTGTGTGTAGGTGGGTGAGTGTGCGTGTGTCTGTGTGTAGGTGGGTGAGCGTGTGTGTGTCTGTGTGTAGGTGGGTGTGTGTGTGTGTCTGTGTGTAGGTGGGTGAGTGTGTGTGTGTCTGTGTGTAGGTGGGTGAGTGTGTGTGTGTTTGTGTGTAGGTTGGTGAGTGTGTGTGTGCCTGTGTGTAGGTGGGTGAGTGTGTGTGTGTCTGTGTGTTGGTGGGTGAGTGTGTGTGTGTCTGTGTGTAGGTGAGTGAGTGAGTGTGTAAGTCTGTGTGTTGGTGGGTGAGTGTGTGTGTGTCTGTGTGTAGGTGGGTGAGTGTGTGTGTGTGTGTCGGTGGGTGAGTGTGTGTGTGTCTGTGTGCAGGTGGGTGAGTGTGTGTGTGTGAGTGTGTAGATGGGTGAGTGTGTGTGTGTCTGTCTGTAGGTGGGTTAGTGTGTGTGAGTGTAGGTGGGTGAGTGTGTGTGTCTGTGTGTAGGTGGGTGAGTGTGTGTGTGTGTAGCTGGGTGAGTGTGTGTGTATCTGTGTGTAGGTGAGTGGGTGAGTGGGTGTGTCTGTGTGTAGGTGGGTGAGTGTGTGTGTGTCTGTGTGTAGGTGGGTGAGTGTGTGTGAGTGTGTGTAGGTGGGTGAGTGTGTGTGTGTCTGCGTGTAGGTGGGTGAGTGTGTGTGTGTCTGTGTGTAGGTGGGTGAGTGTGTGTGTGTCTGTGTGTAGTTGGCTGAGTGTGTGTGTGTCGGTGTGTAGGTGGGTGAGTGTGTGTGTGTCTGTGTGTAGGTGGGTGAGTGTGTGTGTGTCTGTGTGTAGGTGGTTGAGTTTGTGTGCCTGTGTGAAGGTGGGTGAGTGTGTGTGTGTCTGTGTGTAGGTGGGTGTGTGTCTGTGTGTAGGTGGGTGAGTGTGTGTGTGTCTGTGTGTAGGTGGGTGAGTGTGTGTGAGTGTGTGTAGGTGGGTGAGTGTGTGTGTGTCTGTGTGTAGGTGGGTGAGTGTGTGTGTGTCTGTGTGTAGGTGGGTGAGTGTGTGTGTGCATGTGTGAGTGTGTGTGTGTGTGTGTGTGTGTCTGTGTGTAGGTGGATGAGTGTGTGTGTGCATGTGTGTGTGTGTGAGTGTGTGTGTGTCTGTGTGTAGGTGGGTGAGTGTGTGTGTGTGTCTGTGTGTAGGTGGGTGTGTGTGTGTCTGAGTGTAGGTGGGTGAGTGTGCGTGTGTCTGTGTGTAGGTGGGTGAGTCTGTGTGTGTCTGTGTGTAGGTGGGTAAGTGTGTATGTGTCTGTGTGTAGGTGGGTGAGTGTGTGTGTGTGTAGGTGGGTGAGTGTGAGTGTGTCTGTGTGTAGGTGGGTGAGTGTGTGTGTGTCTGTGTGTAGGTGGGTGAGTGTGTGTGTGTCTGTGTGTAGGTGGGTGAGTGTGTGTGTGTCTGTGTGTAGGTGGGTGAGTGTGTGTGTGTGTGTGTGTAGGTGGGTGAGTGAGTGTGTGTGAGTGTGTAGGTGGGTGAGTATGTGTGTGTCTGTGTGTAGATGGGTGTGTGTGTGTGTGTGTAGGTGGGTGAGTGTGTGTGTGTCTGTGTGTAGGTGGGTGAGTGTGTGTGTGTCTGTGTGTAGGTGGGTGAGTGTGTGTGTGTCTGTGTGTAGGTGGGTGAGTGTGTGTGTGTGTCTGTGTGTAGGTGGGTGAGTGTGTGTGTGTCTGTGTGTAGGTGGGTGAGTGTGTGTGTGTCTGTGTGTAGGTGGTTGAGTTTGTGTGCCTGTGTGTAGGTGGGTGAGTGTGTGTGTGTCTGTGTGTAGGTGGGTGTGTGTCTGTGTGTAGGTGGGTGAGTGTGTGTGTGTGTAGGTGGGTGAGTGTGTGTGTGTCTGTGTGTAGGTGGGTGAGGGTGTGTGTTTCTGTGTGTAGGTGGGTGAGTGTGTGTGTGTCTGTGTGTAGGTGGGTGAGTGTGTGTGTGTCTGTGTGTAGGTGGGTGAGTGTGTGTGTGTGTCTGTGTGTAGGTGGGTGAGTGTGTGTGTCTGTGTGTAGGTGGGTGAGTGTGTGTGTGTCTGTGTGTAGGTCGGTGAGTGGGTGTGCGTGTGTGTGTGTAGGTGGGTGAGTGTGTGTGTGTAGGTTGGTGAGTGTGTGTGTGTCTGTGTGTAGGTGGGTGAGTGTGTGTGTGTCCGTGTGTAGGTGAGTGAGTGTGTGTGTGTGTAGGTGGGTGAGTGTGCGTGTGTCTGTGTGTAGGTGGGTGAGCGTGTGTGTGTCTGTGTGTAGGTGGGTGTGTGTGTGTGTCTGTGTGTAGGTGGGTGAGTGTGTGTGTGTCTGTGTGTAGGTGGGTGAGTGTGTGTGTGTTTGTGTGTAGGTTGGTGAGTGTGTGTGTGCCTGTGTGTAGGTGGGTGAGTGTGTGTGTGTCTGTGTGTTGGTGGGTGAGTGTGTGTGTGTCTGTGTGTAGGTGAGTGAGTGAGTGTGTAAGTCTGTGTGTTGGTGGGTGAGTGTGTGTGTGTCTGTGTGTAGGTGGGTGAGTGTGTGTGTGTGTGTCGGTGGGTGAGTGTGTGTGTGTCTGTGTGCAGGTGGGTGAGTGTGTGTGTGTGAGTGTGTAGATGGGTGAGTGTGTGTGTGTCTGTCTGTAGGTGGGTTAGTGTGTGTGAGTGTAGGTGGGTGAGTGTGTGTGTCTGTGTGTAGGTGGGTGAGTGTGTGTGTGTGTAGCTGGGTGAGTGTGTGTGTATCTGTGTGTAGGTGAGTGGGTGAGTGGGTGTGTCTGTGTGTAGGTGGGTGAGTGTGTGTGTGTCTGTGTGTAGGTGGGTGAGTGTGTGTGAGTGTGTGTAGGTGGGTGAGTGTGTGTGTGTCTGTGTGTAGGTGGGTGAGTGTGTGTGTGTCTGTGTGTAGGTGGGTGAGTGTGTGTGTGTCTGTGTGTAGTTGGCTGAGTGTGTGTGTGTCGGTGTGTAGGTGGGTGAGTGTGTGTGTGTCTGTGTGTAGGTGGGTGAGTGTGTGTGTGTCTGTGTGTAGGTGGTTGAGTTTGTGTGCCTGTGTGAAGGTGGGTGAGTGTGTGTGTGTCTGTGTGTAGGTGGGTGTGTGTCTGTGTGTAGGTGGGTGAGTGTGTGTGTGTGTAGGTGGGTGAGTGTGTGTGTGTCTGTGTGTAGGTGGGTGAGGGTGTGTGTTTCTGTGTGTAGGTGGGTGAGTGTGTGTGTGTCTGTGTGTAGGTGGGTGAGTGTGTGTGTGTCTGTGTGTAGGTGGGTGAGTGTGTGTGTGTGTCTGTGTGTAGGTGGGTGAGTGTGTGTGTCTGTGTGTAGGTGGGTGAGTGTGTGTGTGTTTGTGTGTAGGTTGGTGAGTGTGTGTGTGTGTAGGTGTGTGAGTGTGTGTGTGTCTGTGTGTAGGTGGTTGAGTGTGTGTGCCTGTGTGTAGGTGGGTGAGTGTGTGTGTGCCTGTGTGTAGGTGGGTGAGTGTGTGTGTGTCTGTGTGTTGGTGGGTGAGTGTGTGTGTGTCTGTGTGTAGGTGAGTGAGTGAGTGTGTAAGTCTGTGTGTTGGTGGGTGAGTGTGTGTGTGTCTGTGTGTAGGTGGGTGAGTGTGTGTGTGTGTGTGTCGGTGGGTGAGTGTGTGTGTGTCTGTGTGCAGGTGGGTGAGTGTGTGTGTGTGAGTGTGTAGGTGGGTGATTGTGTGTGTGTCTGTCTGTAGGTGGGTTAGTGTGTGTGAGTGTAGGTGGGTGAGTGTGTGTGTCTGTGTGTAGGTGGGTGAGTGTGTGTGTGTGTGGGTGTGTGTGTGTGTGTGTGTGTAGCTGGGTGAGTGTGTGTGTATCTGTGTGTAGGTGAGTGGGTGAGTGGGTGTGTCTGTGTGTAGGTGGGTGAGTGTGTGTGTGTCTGTGTGTAGGTGGGTGAGTGTGTGTGAGTGTGTGTAGGTGGGTGAGTGTGTGTGTGTCTGTGTGTAGGTGGGTGAGTGTGTGTGTGTCTGTGTGTAGTTGGCTGAGTGTGTGTGTGTCGGTGTGTAGGTGGGTGAGTGTGTGTGTGTCTGTGTGTAGGTGGGTGAGTGTGTGTGTGTCTGTGTGTAGGTGGTTGAGTTTGTGTGCCTGTGTGAAGGTGGGTGAGTGTGTGTGTGTCTGTGTGTAGGTGGGTGTGTGTCTGTGTGTAGGTGGGTGAGTGTGTGTGTGTGTAGGTGGGTGAGTGTGTGTGTGTCTGTGTGTAGGTGGGTGAGGGTGTGTGTTTCTGTGTGTAGGTGGGTGAGTGTGTGTGTGTCTGTGTGTAGGTGGGTGAGTGTGTGTGTGTCTGTGTGTAGGTGGGTGAGTGTGTGTGTGTGTCTCTGTGTGTAGGTGGGTGAGTGTGTGTGTCTGTGTGTAGGTGGGTGAGTGTGTGTGTGTCTGTGTGTAGGTCGGTGAGTGTGTGTGCGTGTGTGTGTAGGTGGGTGAGTGTGTGTGTGTAGGTTGGTGAGTGTGTGTGTGTCTGTGTGTAGGTGGGTGAGAGTGTGTGTGTCCGTGTGTAGGTGAGTGAGTGTGTGTGTGTGTAGGTGGGTGAGTGTGCGTGTGTCTGTGTGTAGGTGGGTGAGTGTGTGTGTGTCTGTGTGTAGGTGGGTGTGTGTGTGTGTCTGTGTGTAGGTGGGTGAGTGTGTGTGTGTCTGTGTGTAGGTGGGTGAGTGTGTGTGTGTTTGTGTATAGGTTGGTGAGTGTGTGTGTGTGTAGGTGTGTGAGTGTGTGTGTGCCTGTGTGTAGGTGGGTGAGTGTGTGTGTGTCTGAGTGTTGGTGGGTGAGTGTGTGTGTGTCTGTGTGTAGGTGAGTGAGTGAGTGTGTAAGTCTGTGTGTTGGTGGGTGAGTGTGTGTGTGTCTGTGTGTAGGTGGGTGAGTGTGTGTGTGAGTGTAGGTGGGTGAGTGTGTGTGTGTGTGAGTGTGTAGGTGGGTGAGTGTGTGTGTGGCTGTGTGTAGGTGGGTGAGTGTGTGTGTGAGTGTAGGTGGGTGAGTGTGTGTGTCTGTGTGTAGGTGGGTGAGTGTGTGTGTGTCTGTAGGTGGGTGAGTGTGTGTGTGTCTGTGTGTAGGTGGGTGAGTGTGTGTGTGCATGTGTGTGTGTGAGTGTGTCTGTGTGTAGGTGGGTGAGTGTGTGTGTGCATGTGTGTGTGTGTGAGTGTGTGTGTGTCTGTGTGTAGGTGGGTGTGTGTGTGTGTGTCTGTGTGTAGGTGGGTGAGTGTGTGTGTAGGTGGGTGAGTATGTGTGTGTAGGTGGGTGAGTGTGTGTGTGTCTGTGTGTAGGTGGGTGAGTGTGTGTGTGTCTGTGTGTAGGTGGGTGAGTGTGTGTGTGTGTGTAGGTGGGTGAGTGTGTGTGTGTCTGTGTGTAGGTGGGTGAGTGTGTGTGTGTCTGTGTGTAGGTGGGTGAGTGTGTGTGTGAGTGTGTGTAGGTGGGTGAGTGTGTGTGTGCATGTGTGTAGTTGGGTGAGTGTGTGTGTGTCTGTGTGTAGGTGGGTGAGTGTGTGTGTGCATGTGTGTAGTTGGGTGAGTGTGTGAGTGTCTGTGTGTAGGTGGGTGAGTGTGTGTGAGTGTGTGTAGGTGGGTGAGTGTGTGTGTGCATGTGTGTAGTTGGGTGAGTGTGTGAGTGTCTGTGTGTAGGTGGGTGAGTGTGTGTGTGTCTGTGTGTAGGTGGGTGAGTGTGTGTGTGCATGTGTGTAGTTGGGTGAGTGTGTGTGTGTCTGTGTGTAGGGGGGTGAGTGTGTGTGTGTGTGTAGGTGGGTGAGTGTGTGTGTGTGTGTAGGTGGGTAAGTGTGTGTGTGTGTGTGTAGGTGGGTGAGTGTGTGTGTGTCTGTGTGTAGGTGGGTGAGTGTGTGCGTGTCTGTGTGTAGGTGGGTGAGGGTGTGCGTGTCTGTGTGTAGGTGGGTGAGTGTGTGTGAGTCCGTGTGTTGGTGGGTGAGGGTGTGCGTGTGTGTAGGTGGGTGAGTGTGCGTGTGTCTGTGTGTAGGTGGGTGAGTGTGTGTGTGTCTGTGTGTAGGTGGGTGAGTGTGTGTGTGTCTGTGTGTCAGTAGGTGGGTGTGTGTGAGTCTGTGTGTAGGTGGGTGAGTGTGTGTGTGTTTGTGTGTAGGTTGGTGAGTGTGTGTGTGTAGGTGGGTGAGTGTGTGTGTGCCTGTGTGTAGATGGGTGAGTGTGTGTGTGTCTGTGCGTAGGTGGGTGAGTGTGTGTGTGTCTGTGTGTAGGTGAGTGAGTGAGTGTGTGAGTGTGTGTGTAGGTGGATGAGGGTGTGTGTGTCTGTGTGTAGGTGGGTGAGTGTGTGTGTGTCTGTGTGTAGGTGGGTGAGTGAGTGTGTGTGAGTGTGTAGGTGGGTGAGTGTGTGTGTGTGTGAGTGTGTAGGTGGGTGAGTGTGTGTGTGTGTGTAGGTGGGTGAGTGTGTGTGTGTCTGTGTGTAGGTGGGTGAGGGTGTGTGTTTCTGTGTGTAGGTGGGTGAGTGTGTGTGTGTCTGTGTGTAGGTGGGTGAGTGTGTGTGTGTCTGTGTGTAGGTGGGTGAGTGTGTGTGTGTGTCTCTGTGTGTAGGTGGGTGAGTGTGTGTGTCTGTGTGTAGGTGGGTGAGTGTGTGTGTGTCTGTGTGTAGGTCGGTGAGTGTGTGTGCGTGTGTGTGTAGGTGGGTGAGTGTGTGTGTGTAGGTTGGTGAGTGTGTGTGTGTCTGTGTGTAGGTGGGTGAGTGTGTGTGTGTCCGTGTGTAGGTGAGTGAGTGTGTGTGTGTGTAGGTGGGTGAGTGTGCGTGTGTCTGTGTGTAGGTGGGTGAGTGTGTGTGTGTCTGTGTGTAGGTGGGTGTGTGTGTGTGTCTCTGTGTAGGTGGGTGAGTGTGTGTGTGTCTGTGTGTAGGTGGGTGAGTGTGTGTGTGTTTGTGTGTAGGTTGGTGAGTGTGTGTGTGTGTAGGTGTGTGAGTGTGTGTGTGCCTGTGTGTAGGTGGGTGAGTGTGTGTGTGTCTGAGTGTTGGTGGGTGAGTGTGTGTGTGTCTGTGTGTAGGTGGGTGAGTGTGTGTGTGAGTGTAGGTGGGTGAGTGTGTGTGTGTGTGAGTGTGTAGGTGGGTGAGTGTGTGTGTGGCTGTGTGTAGGTGGGTGAGTGTGTGTGTGAGTGTAGGTGGGTGAGTGTGTGTGTCTGTGTGTAGGTGGGTGAGTGTGTGTGTGTCTGTAGGTGGGTGAGTGTGTGTGTGTCTGTGTGTAGGTGGGTGAGTGTGTGTGTGCATGTGTGTGTGTGAGTGTGTCTGTGTGTAGGTGGGTGAGTGTGTGTGTGCATGTGTGTGTGTGTGAGTGTGTGTGTGTCTGTGTGTAGGTGGGTGTGTGTGTGTGTGTCTGTGTGTAGGTGGGTGAGTGTGTGTGTAGGTGGGTGAGTATGTGTGTGTAGGTGGGTGAGTGTGTGTGTGTCTGTGTGTAGGTGGGTGAGTGTGTGTGTGTCTGTGTGTAGGTGGGTGAGTGTGTGTGTGTGTGTAGGTGGGTGAGTGTGTGTGTGTCTGTGTGTAGGTGGGTGAGTGTGTGTGTGTCTGTGTGTAGGTGGGTGAGTGTGTGTGTGAGTGTGTGTAGGTGGGTGAGTGTGTGTGTGCATGTGTGTAGTTGGGTGAGTGTGTGTGTGTCTGTGTGTAGGTGGGTGAGTGTGTGTGTGCATGTGTGTAGTTGGGTGAGTGTGTGAGTGTCTGTGTGTAGGTGGGTGAGTGTGTGTGAGTGTGTGTAGGTGGGTGAGTGTGTGTGTGCATGTGTGTAGTTGGGTGAGTGTGTGTGTGTCTGTGTGTAGGTGGGTGAGTGTGTGTGTGCATGTGTGTAGTTGGGTGAGTGTGTGTGTGTCTGTGTGTAGGGGGGTGAGTGTGTGTGTGTGTGTAGGTGGGTGAGTGTGTGTGTGTGTGTAGGTGGGTAAGTGTGTGTGTGTGTGTGTAGGTGGGTGAGTGTGTGTGTGTCTGTGTGTAGGTGGGTGAGTGTGTGCGTGTCTGTGTGTAGGTGGGTGAGGGTGTGCGTGTCTGTGTGTAGGTGGGTGAGTGTGTGTGAGTCCGTGTGTTGGTGGGTGAGGGTGTGCGTGTGTGTAGGTGGGTGAGTGTGCGTGTGTCTGTGTGTAGGTGGGTGAGTGTGTGTGTGTCTGTGTGTAGGTGGGTGAGTGTGTGTGTGTCTGTGTGTCAGTAGGTGGGTGTGTGTGAGTCTGTGTGTAGGTGGGTGAGTGTGTGTGTGTTTGTGTGTAGGTTGGTGAGTGTGTGTGTGTAGGTGGGTGAGTGTGTGTGTGCCTGTGTGTAGATGGGTGAGTGTGTGTGTGTCTGTGCGTAGGTGGGTGAGTGTGTGTGTGTCTGTGTGTAGGTGAGTGAGTGAGTGTGTGAGTGTGTGTGTAGGTGGATGAGGGTGTGTGTGTCTGTGTGTAGGTGGGTGAGTGTGTGTGTGTCTGTGTGTAGGTGGGTGAGTGAGTGTGTGTGAGTGTGTAGGTGGGTGAGTGTGTGTGTGTGTGAGTGTGTAGGTGGGTGAGTGTGTGTGTGTCTGTCTGTAGGTGGGTTAGTGTGTGTGAGTGTAGGTGGGTGAGTGTGTGTGTCTGTGTGTAGGTGGGTGAGTGTGTGTGTGTGTGTGTGTATGTGTGTGTGTAGGTGGGTGAGTGTGTGTGTATCTGTGTGTAGGTGAGTGGGTGAGTGGGTGTGTCTGTGTGTAGGTGGGTGAGTGTGTGTGTGTCTGTGTGTAGGTGGGTGAGTGTGTGTGAGTGTGTGTAGGTGGGTGAGTGTGTGTGTGTCTGTGTGTAGGTGGGTGAGTGTGTGTGTGTCTGTGTGTAGGTGGGTGAGTGTGTGTGTGCATGTGTGAGTGTGTGTGTGTGTGTGTGTGTCTGTGTGTAGGTGGATGAGTGTGTGTGTGCATGTGTGTGTGTGTGAGTGTGTGTGTGTCTGTGTGTAGGTGGGTGAGTGTGTGTGTGTGTCTGTGTGTAGGTGGGTGTGTGTGTGTCTGAGTGTAGGTGGGTGAGTGTGCGTGTGTCTGTGTGTAGGTGGGTGAGTCTGTGTGTGTCTGTGTGTAGGTGGGTAAGTGTGTATGTGTCTGTGTGTAGGTGGGTGAGTGTGTGTGTGTCTGTGTGTAGGTGGGTGAGTGTGAGTGTGTCTGTGTGTAGGTGGGTGAGTGTGTGTGTGTCTGTGTGTAGGTGGGTGAGTGTGTGTGTGTCTGTGTGTAGGTGGGTGAGTGTGTGTGTGTCTGTGTGTAGGTGGGTGAGTGTGTGTGTGTGTGTGTGTAGGTGGGTGAGTGAGTGTGTGTGAGTGTGTAGGTGGGTGAGTATGTGTGTGTCTGTGTGTAGATGGGTGTGTGTGTGTGTGTGTAGGTGGGTGAGTGTGTGTGTGTCTGTGTGTAGGTGGGTGAGTGTGTGTGTGTCTGTGTGTAGGTGGGTGAGTGTGTGTGTGTCTGTGTGTAGGTGGGTGAGTGTGTGTGTGTGTCTGTGTGTAGGTGGGTGAGTGTGTGTGTGTCTGTGTGTAGGTGGGTGAGTGTGTGTGTGTCTGTGTGTAGGTGGGTGTGTGTGTGTGTCTGTGTGTCGGTAGGTGTGTGTGTGTGAGTCTGTGTGTAGGTGGGTGAGTGTGTGTGTGTTTGTGTGTAGGTTGGTGAGTGTGTGTGTGTGTAGGTGGGTGAGTGTGTGTGTGCCTGTGTGTAGGTGGGTGAGTGTGTGTGTGTCTGTGTGTAGGTGGGTGAGTGTGTGTGTGTCTGTGTGTAGGTGAGTGAGTGAGTGTGTGAGTGTGTGTGTAGGTGGATGAGGGTGTGTGTGTCTGTGTGTAGGTGGGTGAGTGTGTGTGTGTCTGTGTGTAGGTGGGTGAGTGTGTGTGTGTGAGTGTGTAGGTGGGTGAGTGTGTGTGTGTCTGTCTGTAGGTGGGTTAGTGTGTGTGAGTGTAGGTGGGTGAGTGTGTGTGTCTGTGTGTAGGTGGGTGAGTGTGTGTGTGTGTGGGTGTGTGTGTGTGTGTGTGTGTAGCTGGGTGAGTGTGTGTGTATCTGTGTGTAGGTGAGTGGGTGAGTGGGTGTGTCTGTGTGTAGGTGGGTGAGTGTGTGTGTGTCTGTGTGTAGGTGGGTGAGTGTGTGTGAGTGTGTGTAGGTGGGTGAGTGTGTGTGTGTCTGTGTGTAGGTGGGTGAGTGTGTGTGTGTCTGTGTGTAGGTGGGTGAGTGTGTGTGTGTCTGTGTGTAGTTGGCTGAGTGTGTGTGTGTCGGTGTGTAGGTGGGTGAGTGTGTGTGTGTCTGTGTGTAGGTGGGTGAGTGTGTGTGTGTCTGTGTGTAGGTGGTTGAGATTGTGTGCCTGTGTGTAGGTGGGTGAGTGTGTGTGTGTCTGTGTGTAGGTGGGTGTGTGTCTGTGTGTAGGTGGGTGAGTGTGTGTGTGTGTAGGTGGGTGAGTGTGTGTGTGTCTGTGTGTAGGTGGGTGAGGGTGTGTGTTTCTGTGTGTAGGTGGGTGAGTGTGTGTGTGTCTGTGTGTAGGTGGGTGAGTGTGTGTGTGTCTGTGTGTAGGTGGGTGAGTGTGTGTGTGTGTCTGTGTGTAGGTGGGTGAGTGTGTGTGTCTGTGTGTAGGTGGGTGAGTGTGTGTGTGTCTGTGTGTAGGTCGGTGAGTGTGTGTGCGTGTGTGTGTGTAGGTGGGTGAGTGTGTGTGTGTAGGTTGGTGAGTGTGTGTGTCTGTGTGTAGGTGGGTGAGTGTGTGTGTGTCCGTGTGTAGGTGAGTGAGTGTGTGTGTGTGTAGGTGGGTGAGTGTGCGTGTGTCTGTGTGTAGGTGGGTGAGTGTGTGTGTGTCTGTGTGTAGGTGGGTGAGTGTGTGTGTGTTTGTGTGTAGGTTGGTGAGTGTGTGTGTGTGTAGGTGTGTGAGTGTGTGTGTGCCTGTGTGTAGGTGGGTGAGTGTGTGTGTGTCTGTGTGTTGGTGGGTGAGTGTGTGTGTGTCTGTGTGTAGGTGAGTGAGTGAGTGTGTAAGTGTGTGTGTTGGTGGGTGAGTGTGTGTGTGTCTGTGTGTAGGTGGGTGAGTGTGTGTGTGTGTGTAGGTGGGTGAGTGTGTGTGTGTGAGTGTGTAGGTGGGTGAGTGTGTGTGTGGCTGTGTGTAGGTGGGTGAGTGTGTGTGTGAGTGTAGGTGGGTGAGTGTGTGTGTCTGTGTGTAGGTGGGTGAGTGTGTGTGTGTGTGTAGGTGGGTGAGTGTGTGTGTGTCTGTGTGTAGGTGGGTGAGTGTGTGTGTGCATGTGTGTGTGTGAGTGTGTCTGTGTGTAGGTGGGTGAGTGTGTGTGTGCATGTGTGTAGGTGGGTGAGTGTGTCTGTGTGTAGGTGGGTGAGTGTGTGTGTGCATGTGTGTGTGTGTGAGTGTGTGTGTGTCTGTGTGTAGGTGGGTGTGTGTGTGTGTGTCTGTGTGTAGGTGGGTGAGTGTGTGTGTAGGTGGGTGAGTATGTGTGTGTAGGTGGGTGAGTGTGTGTGTGTCTGTGTGTAGGTGGGTGAGTGTGTGTGTGTCTGTGTGTAGGTGGGTGAGTGTGTGTGTGTGTGTAGGTGGGTGAGTGTGTGTGTGTCTGTGTGTAGGTGGGTGAGTGTGTGTGTGTCTGTGTGTAGGTGGGTGAGTGTGTGTGTGAGTGTGTGTAGGTGGGTGAGTGTGTGTGTGCATGTGTGTAGTTGGGTGAGTGTGTGAGTGTCTGTGTGTAGGTGGGTGAGTGTGTGTGAGTGTGTGTAGGTGGGTGAGTGTGTGTGTGCATGTGTGTAGTTGGGTGAGTGTGTGTGTGTCTGTGTGTAGGTGGGTGAGTGTGTGTGTGTGTGTAGGTGGGTGAGTGTGTGTGTGTGTGTAGGTGGGTAAGTGTGTGTGTGTGTGTGTGTAGGTGGGTGAGTGTGTGTGTGTCTGTGTGTAGGTGGGTGAGTGTGTGCGTGTCTGTGTGTAGGTGGGTGAGGGTGTGCGTGTCTGTGTGTAGGTGGGTGAGTGTGTGTGAGTCCGTGTGTAGGTGGGTGAGGGTGTGCGTGTGTGTAGGTGGGTGAGTGTGCGTGTGTCTGTGTGTAGGTGGGTGAGTGTGTGTGTGTCTGTGTGTAGGTGGGTGTGTGTGTGTGTCTGTGTGTCAGTAGGTGGGTGTGTGTGAGTCTGTGTGTAGGTGGGTGAGTGTGTGTGTGTTTGTGTGTAGGTTGGTGAGTGTGTGTGTGTGTAGGTGGGTGAGTGTGTGTGTGCCTGTGTGTAGGTGGGTGAGTGTGTGTGTGTCTGTGCGTAGGTGGGTGAGTGTGTGTGTGTCTGTGTGTAGGTGAGTGAGTGAGTGTTTTAGTGTGTGTGTAGGTGGATGAGGGTGTGTGTGTCTGTGTGTAGGTGGGTGAGTGAGTGTGTGTGTGTGTCGGTGGGTGAGTGTGTGTGTGTCTGTGTGTAGGTGGGTGAGTGAGTGTGTGTGAGTGTGTAGGTGGGTGAGTGTGTGTGTGTGAGTGTGTAGGTGGGTGAGTGTGTGTGTGTCTGTCTGTAGGTGGGTTAGTGTGTGTGAGTGTAGGTGGGTGAGTGTGTGTGTCTGTGTGTAGGTGGGTGAGTGTGTGTGTGTGTGTGTGTATGTGTGTGTGTAGGTGGGTGAGTGTGTGTGTGTCTGTGTGTAGGTGGGTGAGTGTGTGTGAGTGTGTGTAGGTGGGTGAGTGTGTGTGTGTCTGTGTGTAGGTGGGTGAGTGTGTGTGTGTCTGTGTGTAGGTGGGTGAGTGTGTGTGTGTCTGTGTGTAGTTGGCTGAGTGTGTGTGTGTCGGTGTGTAGGTGGGTGAGTGTGTGTGTGTTTGTGTGTAGGTGGGTGAGTGTGTGTGTGTCTGTGTGTAGGTGGTTGAGTGTGTGTGCCTGTGTGTAGGTGGGTGAGTGTGTGTGTGTCTGTGTGTAGGTGGGTGTGTGTGTGTGTGTCTGTGTGTAGGTGGGTGAGTGTGTGTGTGTGTAGTTGGGTGAGTGTGTGTGTGTCTGTGTGTAGGTGGGTGAGTGTGTGTGTGTCTGTGTGTAGGTGGGTGAGTGTGTGTGTGTCTGTGTGTAGGTGAGTGAGTGAGTGTGTGAGTGTGTGTGTCGGTGGATGAGGGTGTGTGTGTCTGTGTGTAGGTGGGTGAGTGAGTGTGTGTGTGTGTCGGTGGGTGAGTGTGTGTGTGTCTGTGTGTAGGTGGGTGAGTGAGTGTGTGTGAGTGTGTAGGTGGGTGAGTGTGTGTGTGTGAGTGTGTAGGTGGGTGAGTGTGTGTGTGTCTGTCTGTAGGTGGGTTAGTGTGTGTGAGTGTAGGTGGGTGAGTGTGTGTGTCTGTGTGTAGGTGGGTGAGTGTGTGTGTGTGTATGTGTGTGTGTAGGTGGGTGAGTGTGTGTGTATCTGTGTGTAGGTGAGTGGGTGAGTGGGTGTGTCTGTGTGTAGGTGGGTGAGTGTGTGTGTGTCTGTGTGTAGGTGGGTGAGTGTGTGTGAGTGTGTGTAGGTGGGTGAGTGTGTGTGTGTCTGTGTGTAGTTGGGTGAGTGTGTGTGTGTCTGTGTGTAGGTGGGTGAGTGTGTGTGTGTCTGTGTGTAGTTGGCTGAGTGTGTGTGTGTCGGTTAGTAGGTGGGTGAGTGTGTGTGTGTCTGTGTGTAGGTGGGTGAGTGTGTGTGTGTCTGTGTGTAGGTGGTTGAGTGTGTGTGCCTGTGTGTAGGTGGGTGAGTGTGTGTGTGTCTGTGTGTAGGTGGGTGTGTGTGTGTGTGTCTGTGTGTAGGTGGGTGAGTGTGTGTGTGTGTAGTTGGGTGAGTGTGTGTGTGTCTGTGTGTAGGTGGGTGAGGGGGTGTGTTTCTGTGTGTAGGTGGGTGAGTGTGTGTGTGTCTGTGTGTAGGTGGGTGAGTGTGTGTGTGTCTGTGTGTAGGTGGGTGAGTGTGTGTGGGTGTCTGTGTGTAGGTGGGTGAGTGTGTGTGTCTGTGTGTAGGTGGGTGAGTGTGTGTGTGTCTGTGTGTAGGTCGGTGAATGTGTGTGCGTGTGTGTGTGTAGGTGGGTGAGTGTGTGTGTGTAGGTGGGTGAGTGTGTGTGTGTCTGTGTGTAGGTGGGTGAGTGTGTGTGTGTCCGTGTGTAGGTGAGTGAGTGTGTGTGTGTGTAGGTGGGTGAGTGTGCGTGTGTCTGTGTGTAGGTGGGTGAGTGTGTGTGTGTCTGTGTGTAGGTGGGTGTGTGTGTGTGTCTGTGTGTAGGTGGGTGAGTGTGTGTGTGTCTGTGTGTAGGTGGGTGAGTGTGTGTGTGTTTGTGTGTAGGTTGGTGAGTGTGTGTGTGTGTAGGTGTGTGAGTGTGTGTGTGCCTGTGTGTAGGTGGGTGAGTGTGTGTGTGTCTGTGTGTTGGTGGGTGAATGTCTTTGTGTCTGTGTGTAGGTGGGTGAGTGTGTGTGTGTCTGTGTGTAGGTGGGTGAGTGTGTGTGTGTCTGTGTGTAGGTGGGTGATTGTGTGTGTGCATGTGTGTAGGTGGGTGAGTGTGTGTGTCTGTGTGTAGGTGCGTGAGTGTGTGTGTGTCTGTGTGTAGGTGGGTGAGTGTGTGTGTGTCTTTGTGTAGGTGGGTGAGTGTGTGTGAGTGTGTGTAGGTGGGTGAGTGTGTGTGTGTCTGTGTGTAGGTGGGTGAGTGTGTGTGTGTGTCTGTGTCTAGGTGGGTGAGTGTGTGTGGGTCTGTGTGTAGGTGGGTGAGTGTGTGCGTGTCTGTGTGTAGGTGGGTGAGGGTGTGCGTGTCTGTGTGTAGGTGGGTGAGTGTGTGTGTGTCCGTGTGTAGGTGGGTGAGTGTGTGCGTGTGTATAGGTGGGTGAGTGTGCGTGTGTCTGTGTGTAGGTGGGTGAGTGTGTGTGTGTCTGTGTGTAGGTGGGTGTGTGTGTGTGTCTGTGTGTCGGTAGGTGGGTGTGTGTGAGTCTGTGTGTAGGTTGGTGAGTGTGTGTGTGTGTAGGTGGGTGAGTGTGTGTGTGCCTGTGTGTAGGTTGGTGAGTGTGTGTGTGTGTAGGTGGGTGAGTGTGTGTGTCTGTGTGTCGGTAGGTGGGTGTGTGTGAGTCTGTGTGTAGGTTGGTGAGTGTGTGTGTCTGTGTGTCGGTAGGTGGGTGTGTGTGAGTCTGTGTGTAGGTTGGTGAGTGTGTGTGTGTGTAGGTGGGTGAGTGTGTGTGTGTTTGTGTGTAGGTTGGTGAGTGTGTGTGTGTGTAGGTGGGTGAGTGTGTGTGTGCCTGTGTGTAGGTGGGTGAGTGTGTGTGTGTCTGTGTGTAGGTGAGTGAGTGAGTGTGTGAGTGTGTGTGTCGGTGGGTGAGTGTGTGTGTGTCTGTGTGCAGGTGGGTGACTGAGTGTGTGTGAGTGTGTAGGTGGGTGAGTGTGTGTGTGTCTGTCTGTAGGTGGGTTAGTGTGTGTGAGTGTAGGTGGGTGAGTGTGTGTGTCTGTGTGTAGGTGGGTGAGTGTGTGTGTGTGTGTGTGTGTGTGTGTGTATAGCTGGGTGAGTGTGTGTGTATCTGTGTGTAGGTGGGTGAGTGTGTGTGTGTCTGTGTGTAGTTGGCTGAGTGTGTGTGTGTCGGTGTGTAGGTGGGTGAATGTGTGTCTGTCTGTGTGTAGGTGGGTGAGTGTGTGTGTGTCTGTGTGTAGGTGGTTGAGTGTGTGTGCCTGTGTGTAGGTGGGTGAGTGTGTGTGTGTCTGTGTGTAGGTGGGTGTGTGTGTGTGTGTCTGTGTGTAGGTGGGTGAGTGTGTGTGTGTGCAGGTGGGTGAGTG
>JASTWF010000263.1:0-77500 GCA_030390025.1 Squalus acanthias | reverse complement strand
CACCTTCTCACCACTCTCTGGGTACAGAAGTTCCTCCTGAATTCCCTTGTGCATTTAGTGACTATCTAGACCACACTTGGAGCACTGGGCACAGTTCTGGTCTTCATACACCTTGGTTAGACCACACTTGGAGCACAATGCACAGTTCTGGTCTCCATATACCTTGGTTAATCCACACTTGGAGCACTGTGCACAGTTCCGGTCTCCCTATACCTTGGTTAGACTGCACGTGGAGCACTGTGCACAGTTCTGGTCTCCATATACCTTGGTTAGACCACATTTGGACTACTGCGCACAGTTCTGGTCTCCATATATCTTGGTTAAATCACTCTTAGATAACAGTGCACAGTTCTGGTCTCCATATACCTTGGTTAGACCACATTTGGAGCACTGCACACAGTTCTGGTCTCCACATACCTTGGTTAGACCACACTTGGGAGCACTGTGCACAGTTCTGGTCTCCATATACCTTGGTTGGACCACACTTGGAGCACTGTGCACAGTTCTGGTCTCCATATACCTTGGTTAGACCACACTTGGAGCACTGTGCACAGTTCTGGTCTCCATATGCCTAGGTTAGACCATACTTGGAGCACTGTGCACAGTTCTGGCCTCCATATACCTAGGTTAGACCATACTTGGAGCACTGTGTACAGTTCTGGTCTCCATATACCTAGGTTTGACCATACTTAGGAGTACTGTGCACAGTTCTGGTCTCCATATGCCTAGGTTAGACCATACTTGGAGCACTGTGCACAGTTCTGGCCTCCATATACCTTGGTTAGACCACACTTGGAGCACTGTGCACAGTTTTCGTCTCCATATTATAAGAAGAATATAGAGACATTGGATAAGGTGCAAAAATGATTCAAAAGGATGACACCAGATTTGAGAAGTTATAACCATCAGGAAAGATTGAACAGATTGGGGCTCTTTTCTCTAGAAAAGAGAAGGCTGAGGGGTGACCTGATAGAGGTCTTTAAGGTTATGAAAGTATTTGATAGGGTAGACGTAGAGAAGGTCTTTCCACTTGTGGGGGAGACCAGAACTAGGGGTCATGAATATAAGATAGTCACTAATAAATCCAATAGGGAATTCAGGAGAAACTTCTTTACCCAGAGAGTGATGAGAATGTGGAACTCGCTACCACAGGGAGTGGTCGAGGCCAATATTACAGATGCATTTAAGGGGAAGCTAGATAAACACATGAGGAAGAAGGGATTAGAAGGATATGTTGATGGGGTGAGATGAAGAGGGGTGGGAGGAGACTCGTGTAGAGCATAAACACCGGCACGGACCAGTTGGGCCGAATGGCCTGTTTCTGTGCTGTAGACTTGAGGTAACTCGATGTAATCCAGTGTACCCGTCTCCTTGGGTCCCGATAACCTACCGTTCTGCACCTTTCTGATGGCAGCCGCCTTCAGACCTTGCAGGAGCTGCAATTCCTTCGGCAAGTTGTGGTCCCTGGCCAGCCTCAGGGCGATCAGCACGCTGGGGTTAGGGTAAGGATCGTCTTCCTTCACCGACCGGAGCATGGTCCTCAGGAGTTCAGTGACCGTTTCCCTCTGGGGCTCGGAAACAGCTGAGGAGAAGAGAGAGGCGCAAAGATGCGTTCTCGTTAATGGCGCGCAGACGAGCTAAACTAAGCCTCGGAACAGTCGAACTTTCCAGCAAAGAAGGATGGCCATTCGGCCCATCCAGTCTGTGCCAGTTCTTTGCTGGAGCCACCCCAAACTAATCCCACTGCCCCGCTCTCTCACCACAGCCCTGTATCAATCCCAAACTAATCCCACTGCCCCGCTCTCTCCCCATAGCCCTGGATCAAACCCAAACTAATCCCACTGCCTCACTCTCTCCCCACAGCCCTGTATCAATCCCCAAAATAATCCCACTGCCCCTCTCTCTCCCCATAGCCCTGGATCAAACCCAAACTAATCCCACTGCCCCGCTCTCTCCCCATAGCCCTGTATCAATCCCCAAACTAATCCCACTGCCTCGCTCTCTCTCCATAGCCCTGTATCAATCCCAAACTAATCTCACTGCCCCGCTCTCTCCCCATAGCCCTGTATCAATCCCCAAACTAATCCCACTGCCCCACTCTCTCCCCATAGCCCTGTATCAATCCCCAAACTAATCCCACTGCCCCGCTCTCTCCCCATAGCCCTGTATCAAACCCAAACTAATCCCACTGCCCCTCTCTCCCCCCATAGCCCTGTATCAATCCCAAACTAATCTCACTGCCCCGCTCTCTCCCCATAGCCCTGTATCAATCCCCAAACTAATCCCACTGCCCCGCTCTCTCCCCATAGCCCTGTATCAATCCCCAAACTAATCCCACTGCCCCGCTCTCTCCCCATAGCCCTGTATCAAACCCAAACTAATCCCACTGCCCCTCTCTCCCCCCATAGCCCTGTATCAATCCCAAACTAATCTCACTGCCCCGCTCTCTCCCCATAGCCCTGTATCAATCCCCAAACTAATCCCACTGCCCCGCTCTCTCCCCATAGCCCTGTATCAATCCCCAAACTAATCCCACTGCCCCGCTCTCTCCCATAGCCCTGTATCAAACCCAAACTAATCCCACTGCCCCTCTCTCCCCCATAGCCCTGTATCAATCCCAAACTAATCTCACTGCCCCGCTCTCTCCCCATAGACCTGTATCAATCCCCAAACTAATCCCACTGCCCCACTCTCTCCCCATAGCCCTGTATCAATCCCCAAACTAATCCCACTGCCCCGCTCTCTCCCCATAGCCCTGTATCAAACCCAAACTAATCCCACTGCCCCGCTCTATCCCCATAGCCCAGTATCAATCCCAAACTAATCCCACTGCCCCGCTCTCTCCCCATAGCCCTGTATCAATCCCAAACTACTCCCACTGCCCCGCTCTCTCCCCATAGCCCTGTATCAATCCCCAAACTAATCCCACTGCCCTGCTCTCTCCCCATAGCCCTGTATCAATCCCAAACTAATCCCACTGCCCTGCTCTCACCCCATAGCCCTGTATCAATCCCAAACTAATCCCACTGCCCTGCTCTCTCCCCATAGCCCTGTATCAATCCCAAACTAATCCCACTGCCCTGCTCTCTCCCCATAGCCCTGTATCAATCCCCAAACTAATCCCACTGCCCTGCTCTCTCCCCATAGCCCTGTATCAATCCCAAACTAATCCCACTGCCCTGCTCTCTCCCCATAGCCCTGTATCAATCCCCAAACTAATCCCACTGCCCTGCTCTCTCCCCATAGCCCTGTATCAATCCCCAAACTAATCCCACTGCCCTGCTCTCTCCCCATAGCCCTGTATCAATCCCAAACTAATCCCACTGCCCTGCTCTCTCCCCATAGCCCTGTATCAATCCCAATCTAATCCCACTGCACCGCTCTCTCCCCATAGCCCTGTATCAATCCCAAACTAATCCCACTGCACCGCTCTCTCACCATAGCCCTGTATCAATCCCAAACTAATCCCACTGCCCTGCTCTCTCCCCATAGCCCTGTATCAACCCCAAACTAATCCCACTGCCCTGCTCTCTCCCCATAGCCCTGTATCAACCCCAAACTAATCCCACTGCCCTGCTCTCTCCCCATAGCCCTATATCAATCCCAAACTAATCCCACTGCCCCGCTCTCTCCCCATAGCCCTGTATCAATCCCAAACTAATCTCACTGCCCCGCTCTCTCACCACAGCCCTGTATCAATCCCCAAACTAATCTCACTGCCCCGCTCTCTCCCCATAGCCCTGTATCAATCCCCAAACTAATCCCACTGCCCCGCTCTCTCCCCATAGCCCTGTATCAATCCCAAACTAATCTCACTGCCCCGCTCTCTTCCCATAGCCCTGTATCAATCCCAAACAAATCCCACTGCCCCGCTCTCTCACCATAGCCCTGTATCAATCCCCAAACTAATCCCACTGCCCCGCTCTCTCCCCATAGCCCTGTATCAATCCCCAAACTAATCCCACTGCCCCGCTCTCTCCCCATAGCCCTGTATCAATCCCCAAACTAATCCCACTGCCCCGCTCTCTCCCCATAGCCCTGTATCAATCCCAAACTAATCTCACTGCCCCGCTCTCTCCCCATAGCACTGTATCAATCCCAAACTAATCCCACTGCCCCGCTCTCTCCCCATAGCCCTGTACCAATCCCCAAACTAATCCCACTGCCCCGCTCTCTCCCCATAGCCGTGTATCAATCCCAAACTAATCCCACTGCCCCGCTCTCTCCCCATAGCCCTGTATCAATCCCAAACTAATCTCACTGCCCCACTCTCTCCCCATAGCCCTGTATCAATCCCCAAACTAATCCCACTGCCCCGCTCTCTCCCCATAGCCCTGTATCAATCCCCAAACTAATCCCACTGCCCCGCTCTCTCCCCATAGCCCTATATCAATCCCCAAACAAATCCCACTGCCCCGCGCTCTCCCCATAGCCCTGTATCAATCCCCAAACTAATCCCACTGCCCCGCTCTCTCCCCATAGCCCTGTATCAATCCCCAAACTAATCTCACTGCCCCGCTCTCTCCCCATAGCCCTGTATCAATCCTAGACTGATTCCACTGCCCCGCTCTCTCCCCATAGCCCTGTATCAATCCCAAACTAATCCCACTGCCCCGCTCTCTCCCCATAGCCTTGTATCAATCCCAAACTAATCCACTGCCCGCTCTCTCACCATAGCCCTGTATCAATCCCCAAACTAATCTCACTGCCCCGCTCTCTCACCATAGCCCTGTATCAATCCTAGACTGATTCCACTGCCCCGCTCTCTCCCCATAGCCCTGTATCAATCCCAAACTAATCCCACTGCCCCGCTCTCTCCCCATAGCCTTGTATCAATCCCAAACTAATCCCACTGCCCCGCTCCCTCCCCATAGCCCTGTATCAATCCCCAAACTAATCTCACTGCCCCGCTCTCTCCCCATAGCCCTGTATCAATCCCCAAACTAATCCCACTGCCCCGCTCTCTCACCATAGCCCTGTATCAATCCCCAAACTAATCCCACTGCCCCGCTCTCTCCCCATAGCCCTGTATCAATCCCCAAACTAATCTCACTGCCCCGCTCTCTCACCATAGCCCTGTATCAATCCTAGCCTGATTCCACTGCCCCGCTCTCTCCCCATAGCCCTGTATCAATCCCAAACTAATCCCACTGCCCCGCTCTCTCCCCATAGCCTTGTATCAATCCCAAACTAATCCCACTGCCCCGCTCTCTCACCATAGCCCTGTATCAATCCCCAAACTAATCTCACTGCCCCGCTCTCTCACCATAGCCCTGTATCAATCCTAGACTGATTCCACTGCCCCGCTCTCTCCCCATAGCCCCGTATCAATCCCAAACTAATCCCACTGCCCCGCTCTCTCCCCATAGCCTTGTATCAATCCCAAACTAATCCCACTGCCCCGCTCTCTCCCCATAGCCTTGTATCAATCTCAAACTAATCCCACTGCCCCGCTCTCTCCCCATAGCCTTGTATCAATCCTAGACTGATTCCACTGCCCCGCTCTCTCCCCATAGTCCTGTATCAATCCCAAACTAATCCCACTGCCCCGCTCTCTCACCATAGCCCTGTATCAATCCCAAACTAATCCCACTGCCCCGCTCTTTCCCCATAGCCCTGTATCAATCCCAAACTAATTCCACTGACCCGCTCTCTCTCCCCATAGCCCTGTATCAATCCTAGACTGATTCCACTGCCCTGCTCTCTCCCCATAGCCCTGTATCAATCCTAGACTGATTCCACTGGCCCGATCTCCCCATAGCCCTGTACCGATCCCCAAACTAATCCCACTGCCCTGCTCTCTCCCCATAGCCCTGTATCAATCCCAAACTAATCCCACTGCCCCACTCTAACCATAGCCCTATAACAATCCTAGACTAATCCCACTGCCCCGCTCTCTCCCCATAGCCCTGTATCAATCCCAAACTAATCCCACTGCCCCGCTCTCTCTCCCCATAGCCCTGTATCAATCCCCAAACTAATCCCACTGCCCCTCTCTCTCCCCATAGCCCTGTATCAATCCTAGACTGATTCCACTGCCCTGCTCTTTCCCCATAGCCCTGTATGAATCCCAAACTAATCCCACTGACCCACTCTCTCTCCCCATAGCCCTGTATCAATCCTAGACTGATTCCAGTGCCCCGTTCTCTCCCCATAGCCCTGTATTAATCCCAAACTAATCCCACTGCCCCTCTCTCCCCATAGCCTGTATCAATCCCAAACTAATCCCATTGCCCCGCTCTCCCCATAGCCCTGTATCAATCCTAAACTAATCCCACAGCCCCGCTCTCTCCTCACAGCCCTGTATCAATCAAAAACTAATCCCACTGCCCCGCTCTCCCCCCCCCCATAGCCCTGTATCAATCCTAGACTGATTCCACTGCCCCACTCTTTCCCCATAGCCCTGTATGAATCACAAACTAATCCCACTGCCCCGCTCACTCCCCATAGCCCTGTACCAATCCCCAAACTAATCCCACTGCCCCGCTCTCCCCCCATAGCCCTGTATCAATCCTAGACTGATTCCACTGCCCCGCTCTCTCCCCATAGCCCTGTATCAATCAAAGACTGATTCCACTGCCCCGCTCTTTCCCCATAGCCCTGTATCAATCCCCAAACTAATCCCACTGCCCCGTTCTCTCCCCATAGCCCTGTATCAATCACAAACTAATCCCACTGCCCCGCTCACTCCCCATAGCCCTGTACCAATCCCAAACTAATCCCACTGCCCGCTCTCTCCCCATAGCCCTGTACCAATCACAAACTAATCCCACTGCCCCGCTCACTCCCCATAGCCCTGTACCAATCACAAACTAATCCCAGTGCCCCGCTCTCTGTCCCCATAGCCCTGTATCAATCCCAAACTGATCCCACTGCCCCGCTCTCTCTCCCCATAGCCCTGTATCAATCCTAGACTAATCCCACTGACCCGCTCTCTCTCCCCATAGCACTGTATCAATCCTAGACTAATCGCACTGCCCCGCTCTCTCCCTATAGCCCTGTATCAATCCCAAATTCATCCCACCACCTTAAATGATCACTCGGTCCACCACCGGCGCACCAAGATGCACTGCAGCAACTCGCCAAGGCTTCTTCGACAGCACCTCCCAAACGCACGACCTCTTCCACCTAGAAAGACAAGGGCAGCAGGCGCATGGGAAGACCACCACCTCCAAGTTCACCACCAAGTCACACACCATCCTGACTTGGAAATATATCGGCCGTTCCTTCATCGTCGCTGGGTCAAAATCCTGGAACTCCCTCCCGAACAGCACTGTGGGAGCACCTTCACCACACGGGCTGCAGTGGTTCAAGAAGGCGGCTCACCACCACCTTCTCAAGGGCAACTAGGGATGGCCAATAAATGCTGGCCTTGCCCAGCGACGCCCACATCCCAGGAATGTATATGGAAAAACCTAAGCAGGATGATAGACTTAAACTCGAGGGAATACAGCCTAGTCATAGCAAGATCCCTGGACCTAAAGGGTTAAATTCCGAGGACAGGCTGCACAAACTAGGCTTGTATTCCCTTGAGTATAGAAGATTAAGGGGCGATCGAAAGAAAAGACTTGCATTTATATAGTGCCCTTCGCGACCAAAGCGCTTTACAGCCAATGGAGTACATTTTGAAGTGCCGTCACTGTTGTAATGTGGGAAGCGCGGCAACCAATTTGTGCACAGCAAGCTCCCACAAACAGCGATGTGATAATGACCAGATAATCTGTTTTAGTGATGTTGATTGAGGGATAAATAATGGCCCCAGGACACCGGGGAGAACCCTCCTGCTCTTCTTCGCAATAGTGCCATAGGATCTTTTACGTCCACCTGAGAGAGCAGACGGGGCCTCGGTTTAACGTCTCATCCAAAAGGCAGCACCTCTGACAGTGCAGCGCTCCCTCAGTACCGCCCCTCCGACAGTGCAGCGCTCCCTCAGTACTGTCCCTCTGACAGTGCGGCGCTCCCTCAGTACTGCCCCTCCGACAGTGCAGCGCTCCCTCAGTACTGACCCTCCGACAGTGCAGTGCTCCCTCAGTACTGCCCCTTCGACAGTGCAGCGCTCCCTCAGTACTGCCCCTCAGACAGTGCAACGCTCCCTCAGTACTGCCCTCCGACAGTGCAGCGCTCCCTCAGTACTGCCCCTCCGACAGTGCAGCGCTCCCTCAGTACTGCCCCTCTGACAGTGCAGCGCTCCCTCAGTACTGCCCCTCCGACAGTGCAGCGCTCCCTCAGTACTGCCCCTCTGACAGTGCAGCGCTCCCTCAGTACTGCCCCTCTGACAGTGCAGCGCTCCCTCAGTACTGACCCTCAGACAATGCAACGCTCCCTCAGTACTGCCCCTCCAACAGTGCAGCACTCCCTCAGTATTGCCCCTCCGACAATGCAGCACTCCCTCAGTACTGCCCTCCGACAGTGCAGCACTCCCTCAGTACTGCCCCTCCGACAATGCAGCGCTCCCTCAGTACTGCCCCTCCGACAGTGCAGCGCTCCCTCAGTACTGCCCCTCCGACAGTGCGGTGCTCCCTCAGTACTGACCCTCCGACAATGCAGCGCTCCCTCAGTACTGCCCCTCCGTCAGAATCATAGTATCCTTACAGCACAGAAGGAGGCCATTCGGCCTCTCGCGCCCATGACGGCTCTCTGCAAGAGCACCTCAGCTAGTCCCACTCCCCCGCCCTTTCTCCGTAGCCCTGCAATTTTTTTTCTTTCAGGTACTTATCCAATTCCTTTTCGAAAGCCACGATTGAGTCGGCCTCCACCACCCTTCCAGGCAGTGCATTCCAGATCCTAACCACTCGCTGCGTAAAAAAGTCTTTAATGTCGCGTTTGGACCTTCTGCCAATCACCTGTAATTCTCGACCCTTCCGCCAATGGGAACAGTTTCTCTCTCTCTACTCTGTCTGGACCTCTCATGATTTTGAACACCTCTATCAAATCTCCTCTCAACCTTCTCTGCTCTAAAGAGAACAACCACAGTCTATCCATGTAACTGAAGTCCCTCAGCCCTGGAACCATTCTCGTAAATCTTTTCTGCACCCTCTCTAAAGCCCTTCACATCCTTCCTAAAATGCGGTGCCCAGAATTGGACACAATACTCCAGCTGTGGCCAAACCAGTGTTTTATACAGGTTCATCATAATTTCCTTGCTTTTGTACTCTATGCCTCTATTTATGAAGTTGATAGTGGTCATGATGAGGAAGGAGCAATCGATAGCTCCGAAAGCTTGTGATTTCAAATAAAACTGTTGGACTATAACCTGGTGTTGTGCGACCTCTCTATTTATGAAGCCCAGGATCCCGTATGCTTTTTTAACCACTTTCTCAACCTGCTCTGCCACCTTCAACGATTTGTGCACATATACCCCCAGGTCTCTCTGTTCATGCACCCCCTTCAGAATTGTACCCTTTAGTTTATATTGCCTCTCCTCGTTCTTCCTACCAAAATGTATCACTTCACACTTTTCTGCGTTAAATTTCATCTGCCACGTGTCCGCCCATTCCACCAGCTTGTCTATGTCTTCCTGAAGTCTATCACCTGACGAAGGAGCAGCGCTCCGAAAGCTTGTGATTTCAAATAAAGCTGTTGGACTATAACCTGGTGTTGTGCGACTTCTCACTTTTGTCCACCCCAGTCCAACACAGGCATCTCCGCATCATATCCTCCTCACTGTTCACTATACTTCCAACTTTTGTGTCATCTGCAAGTTTTGAAGTTTTGCCCTGTACACCCACGTCCAAGTCATTAATATATATCAAGAAAAGCAGTGGTTCTAGTACCGATCCTTGGGGAACACCGCTGGATACCTTCCTCCAGTCCGATAAACAACCGTTCACCACTACTCTCTGTTTCCTGTCACTTAGCCAATTCCGTATCCATGCTGCCACTGTCCCTTTTATTCCATGGGCTTCAACTTTGCTGGCAAGCCTATTATGTGGCACTTTATCAAACGCCTTTTGGAAGTCCAGGCACACCACATCAACCGCATTGCCCTCATCAACCCTCTCTGTTACCTCATCAAAAAATTCAGTCAAGTTGGTTAAACACGATTTGCCTTTAACAAATCTGTGCTGGCTTCCCTTAATTAATCCACACTTGTCCAAGTGACTGTTAATTTTGTCCCGGATTATCATTTCTAAAAGCTTCCCCAACACTGAGGTTAAACTGACTGGCCTGTAGTTGCTGGGTTTATCCTTACACCCTTTTTTGAACAAGGGTGTAATATTTGCAGTTCTCCAGTCCTCTGGCACCACCCCCATATCTAAGGAGGATTGGAAGATTATGGCCAGTACCTCCGCAATTTCCACCTTTACTTCCCTCAGCATCCTAGGATGCATCCCATCCGGTCCTGGTGACTTATCTACTTTGAGTACAGCCAGCCTTTCTAGTACCTCCTCTTTATCAATTTTTATCCCATCCAATATCTCAACTACCTCCTTTTCACTATGACTTTGGCAGCATCTTCTTCCTTGGTGAAGACAGATGCAAAGTACTCGTTTAGTACCTCAGCCATACCCTCTGCCTCCATGTGTAGGTCTCCTTTTTGGTCCCTAATCGGCCCCACCCCTCCTCTTACTACCCGTTTACTATTTATATGCCTATAGAAGACTTTTGAATTTCTTTTTATGTTAGCTGCCATTCTATTCTCATACTCCCTCTTTGCCCCTCGTATTCCCTTTTTCACTTCCCCTCTGAACTTTCTATATTCAGCCTGGTTCTCACTTGTATTCGCAACCTGACATCGGTCATAATATCCCTTTTTTCTGCTTCATCTTACGCTCTATCTCTTTCGTCATCCAGAGAGCTCTGGCTTTGGTTGCCCTACCTTTCCCCCTCGTGTGAATGTACCTCAACTGTACCCAAACCATCTCCTCTTTAAAGGCAGCCCATTGTTCGATTACAGTTTTGCCTGCCAATCTTTGATTCCAATTTACCCGGGCCAGTTCCATTCTCAACCCACTGAAATTTGCCTTCCTCCAGTTATGTATTTTGACTCTAGATTGCTCTTTATCCTTTTGCATAGCTAACCTAAACGTCATGATACGATGATCACTGTTCCCTAAATGTTCCCCTACTGAACCTGGATTCACCTGACCCACCTCATTCCTCAGAACCAGATCCAGCAAAGCCTCCTTCCTCATTGGGCCAGAAAAGTACTGATCAAGAAAGTTCTCCTGAACACACTTCAGAAATTCTTCCCCCTCCCTGCCCTTTACACTATTACTAGTGCAGTGCAGCGTTCCCTCAGTAATTCCCCTCCGACAGTGCAGCGGCTGCCTCAGAGGCAAAGAGACTGAGAGAGACACAAAGAGAGGCAGAGACAGACAGAGAGAGAGAGACAGACAGACAGAGAGTGAGACAGACAGACGAAAGAGAGACAGACAGAGAGAGAGAGACAGACAGACAGAGACAGAGAGAGGGACAGAGAGAGAGACAGACAGACAGAGAGTGAGACAGACAGAGAGAGACAGGCAGACGAAAGAGAGACAGACAGAGAGAGAGACAGACAGACAGAGACAGAGAGAGGGACAGAGAGAGAGACAGACAGACAGAGAGTGAGACAGACAGAGAGAGACAGGCAGACGAAAGAGAGACAGACAGAGAGAGAGACAGACAGACAGAGACAGAGAGAGGGACAGAGAGAGAGACAGACAGACAGAGAGTGAGACAGACAGAGAGAGGCAGGCAGACGAAAGAGAGACAGACAGAGAGAGAGACAGACAGACAGAGACAGAGAGAGGGACAGAGAGAGAGACAGACAGACAGAGAGTGAGACAGACAGAGAGAGGCAGGCAGACGAAAGAGAGACAGACAGAGGGAGAGCGTGACAGACAGAGAGACAGCGAAAAAGGGAGAGACAGACTGACAAACAGAGACAGAGAGAAAGATACCGAGGAGAGTTCACTTACAGCATGCAACGGAAGGGTGGTAAGAGACCAGCAGCAGCAGCAGCAGACGGGTCAGTCTGGTCATGGTGAGGCAAGGGCAGTCCGATCCCACAAAAACGGCAAGCGATCCTCGGGAGCTCTTCCCTTCCGCAGGCACGACAGGCAGGCTGTGCTCGGGATGCGTCTGTGCACCTGCGTCACGGGAATGATATCGGGTGGGTCAATGCCCTGGGAGCGCAGCGACGAGCGAGAGAGCGAGCGAGGGAGGGAGGGGAGGAAATAAGAGAAATCTGATCTGGAGGATTGCTCAATGTGTTTGCTTTTAAGGACAGACAAGAAGAAAATTAATCACTCTGTCCTGACGTTTGGCAAGATCCGATCGATCAATTCAGAGGCTCAAAAGCAAGTCCACGCAGGCATTTTAAAGAATTATTAACGGAGGTTTTGCGGGTTTATACTGTAACAGAGCAAGAGAAGGCGGTGGGGCGGGGGGTAGGTCGATATCTGAGCCATGCGCTATCGAGAGCTCGGTATCCACGATAGGATTACAGCTTTAAGACGTTACAGAAAAAGACTCGCATTTCGACAGCGCCTTTCACCACCTCAGGCCGTCCCAAAGCGCTTCACAGCCAATGAAGTACTTTTTTTCAAGTGTGGTCACTGTTGTAATGTAGGAAACGCAGCAGTCAATTGGCGCACAGCAAGCTCCCACAAACAGCAATCTGATAAATGACCGGATAATCTGTTTTTTCGGTGATGTTGGTTGAGGGATAAATATTGGGCCCTGGACGCCGGGGAGAACTGTCCCCTGCTCTTCTTCCAATAGTGGCCGTGGGATCTTTTACGTCCACCTAAGAGGGCAGACGGGGCCTCGGTTTAAAATCTCATCCCAAAAGAAGGCACCTCCGACAGTGCAGTGCTCCCTCAGTACTGCCCCTCCGACAGTGCAGCGCTCCCTCAGTACTGCCCCTCCGACAGTGCAGCGCTCCCTCAGTACTGCCCCTCCGACAGTGCAGCGCTCCATCAGTACTGGCCCTCCGACAGTGCAGCGCTCCCTCAGTACTGCCCCTCCGACAATGCTGCGCTCCCTCAGTACTGCCCCTCCGACAGTGCAGCGCTCCCTCAGTACTGCCCCTCCGACACTGCAGCGCTCCCTCAGTACTGCCCCCTCCGACAGTGCGGCGCTCCCTCAGTACTGCCCCTCCGACAGTGCAGTGCTCCCTCCCTCCATACTGCCTCTCCAACAGTGCAGCGCTCCCTCCCTCCACACTGCATCTCCAACAGTGCAGCGCACGCTCGGTACGGCCCCTCTGACAGTGCAGCGCTCCCTCAGTACCACCCCTCCGACAGTGCAGCACTCCCTCAGTACTGCCCCTCCGACAGTGCGGCGCTCCCTCAGTACTGCCCCTCCGACAGTGCAGCGCTCCCTCAGTACCGCCCCTCCGACAGTGCAGCACTCCCTCAGTACTGGCCATCCGACAGTGCGGCGCTCCCTCAGTACTGCCCCTCCGACAGTGCAGCGCTCCCTCAGTACTGCCCCTCCGACAGTGCAGCACTCCCTCAGTACTGCCCCTTCGACAGTGCGGCGCTCCCTCAGTACTGACCCTCCGACAGTGCAGCGCTCCCTCAGTACTGCCCCTCCTACAGTGTAGCGCTCCCTCAGTACTGCCCCTCCGACAGTACCGCGCTCCCTCAGTACTGCCCCTCCGACAGTGCGGCGCTCCCTCAGTACTGACCCTCCGACAGTGCTACGCTCCCTCAGTACTACCCCTTCGACAGTGCAGCGCTCCCTCAGTACCGCCCCTCCAACAGTGCAACGCTCCCTCAGTACTGCCCCTCCAACAGTGCAACGCTCCCTCAGTACTGCCCCTCCGACAGTGCTACGCTCCCTCAGTACTGCCCCTCCGACAGTGCGGCGCTCCCTCAGTACTGCCCCTCCGACAGTGCGGCGCTCCCTCAGTACTGCCCCTCCGACAGTGCGGCGCTCCCTCAGTACTGACCCTCCAACAGTGCAACGCTCCCTCAGTACTGACCCTCCGACAGTGCGGCGCTCCCTCAGTACTGCCCCTCCGACAGTGCAGCGCTCCCTCAGTACTGCCCCTCCGACAGTGCAGCGCTCCCTCAGTACTGCCCCTCCTACAGTGTAGCGCTCCCTCAGTACTGGCACCGGGGTGAGTCAGCCTGGATTATGGGGCTCGTGTTTTTGGAGTGGGGCCTCGAACCTTCAACATTCCGACTCAGAGGTGAGAGAGTTACCACTGAACCAAACTAACTGTGCGAGGGTAATGATACTGTCCTCTGATTCCGGTGGAGGGTAAGATCAGGCGGGGTGTAAAACAGGCGACCGGCCCCGAACCTGGCCATTTTCCACCGGGTGGGTTTAGGTAACAATTATCCCCTTGGGGGTGAGGGAAAAAATTCATTGAGTGTGTTAGAATTGGAGCCCAAATCCTGGAGAATAAACGTGGTCGGGTGTCGACCGTGTATAAACACAGGCACATCAATATACACGTCAACACACACGCAAGCGCACCTGCACACGCACGCACACACGCAGACACACACATGCAGATACACACACGCACGCACACACGCAGACACACACACACGTAGACACACACATGCAGACAGACGGACACACACAGACGTACACACACACGCAGACACGCACATACACACACACGCAGACGGACACACACAGACATACACACACACACACGCAGAGATGCCCACACACACACAGACATACACACACACGCAGACACAGACATACACACGCGCAGACACAGACACACACACTTGAATATACACGTAAACACGCACACATAGCCATAACACTGGAGACGACATTAAACCTCCCCGCTCACAGTGAGACGGGATCAGGGAAAGGATCTAATTAATCAATTATTGCAGTAAAATTACAGGCAAAGAAAAGGGCTGACGTTACCAGCTGTGTTTGGTTACTGTTTAATCCCTTGCCGGAGGTGCTGCCGCTCCCACAGTAAGGGCATTGTATTGGGGAATAAGCAAGGTCATCGCGCCAGCAAGGAGCTGCCAGCGTACACAGACTCGATGCCAGCAGGCTCAATTCGCACACCAGCTCCAGTTACCTCGACCGCCCTTGGGAACGGTGTCAAACTGCGTACACGGTGCAATGTAGGTCAGCGAGCGCAGTGAAGGTGATGGGCGAACGGGACTTGGTGCGAGTTCGGGTACAGGCTGGCAGATGGGCGTCAGTAACTGTACGGGGCGCCAGGTAGAACATATTTTATAATATATATCTTACATGTTGGTAAGAAAGAACTTGCGTTTAATTTTTTAATTCATTCACAGGATGTGGGTATTGCCCATCCCTAACTGCCCTTGAACTATCTTTTTTTTTTATTCGCTTATGGGATCTGGGCGTCGCTGGCAAGGCCAGCATTTATTGATCATCCCTAATTGCCCTTGAGAAGGTGGTGGTGAGCCGCCTTCTTGAACCGCTGCAGTCCGTGTGGTGAAGGTGCTCCCACAGTGCTGTTAGGGAGGGAGTTCCAGGATTTTGACCCAGCGACGATGAAGGATCGGCGATATACTTCTCAGTCAGGATGGTGAGTGACTTGGCGGGGAACTTGGAGGTGGTGGTGTTCCCATGCGCCTGCTGCCCTTGTCCTTCTAGGTGGAAGAGGTCGCGGGTTTGGGAGGGGCTGCCGAAGAAGCGTTGGCGAGTTGCTGCAGTGCATCTTGTAGAGGGTACACACTGCAGCCACGGTGCGCCGGTGGTGGAGGGAGTGAATGTTTAAGGTGGTGGATGGGGTGCCAATCAAACGGGCTGCTTTGTCCTGGATGGTGTCGAGCTTCTTGAGTGTTGTTGGAGCTGCACTCATCCAGGCAAGTAGAGAGTATTCCAACACACTCCTTACTTGTGCCTTGTAGATGGTGGAAAGGCTTTGGGGAGTCAGGAGGTGAGACACTCACCGGAGAATACCCAGCCTCTGACCTGCTCTTATTGCCACAGTATTTATGTGGCTGGTCCAGTTAAGTTTCTGGTCAATGGTGACCCCCAGGATGTTGATGGTGGGGGATTCGGCGATGGTAATATCGTTGAATGTCAAGGGGAGGTGGTTAGACTCTCGCTTGTTGGAGATAGTCATTGCCTGGCACTTCTGTGGCGCGAATGTTACCTGCCACTTATCAGCCCAAGCCTGAACGTCATCCAGGTCTTGTTGCATGCGGGCATGGACTGCTTCATTATCTGAGGAGTTGTGAATGGCGCTGAACACTGTGCAGTCATCAGCGAACATCCCCATTTCTGACCTTATGTTGGAGGGAAGGTCATTGATGAAGCAGCTGAAGATGGTTGCACCTAGGACACTGCCCTGAGGAACTCCTGCTGCGATGTCCTGGGGCTGTGATGATTGACCTCCAACCACCACAACCATCTTCCTTTGTGCTAGGTATGACTCCAGCCAGTGGAGCGTTTCCCCCACCGATTCCCATTGACTTCAGTTTTACTAGGGCTCTTGATGCCACACTCGGTCAAATGCTGCCTTGATGTCAAGGGCAGTCACTCTCACCTCACCTCTGGAATTCAGCTCTTTTGTCCATGTTTGGACCAAGGCTGCAGTGAGGTCCGTGTGGTGAAGGTACTCCCACAGTGCGGTTTTATTCTTATAGCTTTGTCATAACAGCTGGGCCATTTCAGAGGGCAGCCTCCGATCTGCGGGTTAGCGTTCTCCAAGGCAGCCTTCGAGACACACGACAACGCAAAATCGTCGAGCAGAAACTGATAGCCAAGTTCCGCACCCATGAGGACGGCCTCAACCAGGGATCTTGGATTCATGTCACGCTACATGTAACCCCACCTGACGTAGAGTCATCCAGACTCGAGTCGTCGTTGGCTTGTTCTCTCTACACAGATGTGGCCGGACCTGCTGTGATTTCCAGCAAAAAAAGTTTTTTGTTTTCCATACAGACCCCAGCATCTGCCACATTTGACCCCTTGTGACCCCACCTCATTGTCTTTGATGTAATGTTTTCCTGACTGACCTATTTGGACACCATCCACACCTTTGATTGCCGTGATTTTCTCTCTGCCGAGGTGTGATAAAGGGCAGTTGGAAAGATTAACTGTAATCACCTGGCAGTGTTCTCTGACTATATATGCTGTGCCTATATGCATCTCTTCACTTCACCTGACGAAGGAGCAGCACTCCGAAAGCTTGTGATTTCAAATAAAGCTGTTGGACTATAACCTGGTGTTGTGCGACTTCTCACAAGAGTCAACCACATCGTTGTGGGGTCTGGAGTCACATATAGACCAGACCGGGTAAGGACGGCAGATTTCCTTCCCTAAAAGGACATTAGTGAAGCAGATGGGTTTTTACGACAATCCGGTAGTTTCATGGTCACCATTACTGATACTAGCTTTTACATTTAAATTTCCCCCTGCTGCCTTGGTGGGGATTTGAACTCGCGTCTTACCAGATCATCTCCTTCTGCTTCTACTTAGGCAGTCCCTCGGGGCCGAGGATGACTTGCTTCCACATTAAAAACGAGTTCTCCGGTGACTGATGAGTCCAATGCGGGACCTACAGTCTCTGTCACGGGTGGGGCAGACGGTGGTTGAAGGGGCGGGTGGGTGGGGTGATTGGGTTGACGTGCGCTCCTTCCGCTGTTTGCGCTTGGCTTCCGCTTGCTCCCGGCGAAGAGACTCGAGGTGTTCGGCGCCTTCCCGGATTGCTTCTCCTCCGCTTTGTGCGGTCTTGGGCCAGGGATTCCCAGGTGTCGGTGTGAGGATGTTGCACTTTTTCCAAGGAGGCTTTTGAGGGTGTCCTTGAAGCGCTTCCTCTGCCCACCTGGGGCTCTCTTGCCGTGTCGGAGCTCCGAGTCGAGCGCTTGTTTTTGGGAGTCTCGTATCGGACATGTGGACGATGTGGCCCGTCCATCGGAGCTGATCGAGCGTGGTCAAAGCTTCGATTACAGAGGAGTTTCCCTGCTGTCTGCCACAGAGAAAGTCATTGGATAATAACATCCAGGCCTCTGGATTACTAGTCCAGTAACATAACCACTATGCTACTGTACCACTAGTACACAGCGCCTTTGCATCACCTCAGGACGTCCCAAAGCGCTTCACAGCCCAGTGAACTACTTTTTCTTTTGAGGTGCGGGCACTGCTGTAATGTGGGGCAACGCGGCAGCCAATTTGCGCACAGCAAGCTCCCACAAACGGCAATGAGATAATAAATATTGGGGAGAACTCCCCTGCTCTTCTTCCAAATAGTGGCCGTGGGATCTTTTACGTCCACCCGAGAGGGCAAACAGGGCCTCCACACAAGGGCAATATGGCGAAATCCCATAATACCCCACATCAGGGCAATAGGGATATAAGGCAATATCCCATAATACACCCCACATCAGGGCAATATCCCATAATACACCCCACATCAGGGCAATATCCCATAATACACCCCACATCAGGGCAATATCCCATAATACCCCCCACATCAGGGCAATAGGGATATATGGCAATATCCCATAATACCCCACATCAGGGCAATAGGGATATATGGCAATATCCCATAATACCCCACATCAGGGCAATAGGGATATATAGCAATATCCCATAATACCCCACATCAGGGCAATATCCCATAATACTCCCACATCAGGGCAATAGGGATATAAGGCAATATCCCATAATACACCCCACATCAGGGCAATAGGGATATATGGCAATATCCCATAATACCCCACATCAGGGCAATAGGGATATATAGCAATATCCCATAATACCCCACATCAGGGCAATATCCCATAATACTCCCACATCAGGGCAATAGGGATATAAGGCAATATCCCATAATACACCCCACATCAGGGCAATATCCCATAATCCACCCCACATCAGGGCAATATCCCATAATACCCCCCACATCAGGGCAATAGGGATATATTGCAATATCCCATAATACCCCACATCAGGGCAATATCCCATAATACTCCCACATCAGGGCAATAGGGATATATGGCAATATCCCATAATACCCCACATCAGGGCAATATCCCATAATACCCCACATCAGGGCAATATCCCATAATACACCCCACATCAGGGCAATAGGGATATATGGCAATATCCCATAATACTCCCCACATCAGGGCAATATCCCATAATACTCCCCACATCAGGGCAATATCCCATAATTCCCCACATCAGGGCTGTTGTAAGCAATCAGCGGACCAAGTGATATACAAGGTCGACGCCAAGCTTCAGTACAGATGACAGACTTCGAGTGATGGTTCAAAACGGTCTTTATTCACAGGCCTGGGGAGAACCTTCCAAGACCGCTCTTGGATCCAACTCCAACGACAGCTTAGTAAATTACATTTTTATACATAATCTTATCAGTCTCATCCTGCCCTAGGGGCGGGTACAAATTTATCCATCATGGTGTCTAGTATTCCATTATATCCATTACTTCTACCGCGTGACATTTTTACGCTTTCTTCCCACATTCTGCAGTCAACCATGTTTTTGCTTAATTGACTTATCCCAACCCCTCTATCATCGTGGCCTTCTTTCTGATCTATTCGTGTAGTCTGAGAGTCACAATCTCTTCAAAGCACAGATTCTGACCTTGTGACCTGCTCATGTACTTCTGCAAAGCAAGCATAGTATAATTAGTTCAACTTGACTTCGATGTAAGCCATTTTGTCTTCTGGCCAGCCATGTTGTAGCTTCACAAACAAGCGAAGGCCACCTCAGGCCACATCGTCACTCAATCCTTATGTATGTTATCTTGTATGCGTGTTATCCTGCCTTGCTGAGTAGGTACCCTCCTTAATTTTCCCACGAGTCATACTCTGCAGCTGACTCTGCAGTTTAATTTCCCACCATCTTAGTCTTGTGCAATGGAACTACGCTGCCTACATGCGCATCAAGAACAGGAAGCTTGAGAAACTCGGCATCACCACCAGCTGCAACCAAGCCTCCCCCGGTACCACGGTTGCAACCACAGGGAAGTCCATCGTCAACCTGTCGGACCACACCCTTCAACCAGACGAAATCGAAGTTCTCGCCCTAGGGCTCAAGTTCTGCCCCACCACCAAAATGGACTCCATCGGTCTTGCGGCAGACACAGAGGAATTCATCAGGAGAATGAGGATCCGGGAATACTACCACAAATCCCAAGATGTCAGCAACAAACCTAATGAGACAATCAATGATCCGGAACAGCAGACAGAGGGAACCGCAGTGCTACAACCGAGGAAGAAAGAGTCAAATTGGACCCCTCCGGAGGGTCGCTGCCCTAAGCTTGACATGTATGCTCAAGCTGTCAGGAAATGCATCAACGCCAGATTCATCAGCCGCACTCACAAGACAGTCCAGAATGTCACCCGAGCACAACGCAACGCCATCCACGCTCTCAAGACCAACCGCAACATCGTCATCAAACCAGCGGTCAAAGGAGGAGCCATCGTCATACAGAACAGAATGGACTATTGCAAAGAAGCATACCGACAACTGGACAACCAGGAACACTACAGACAGCTACCCGCAGATCCGACCAAAGAACACACCCGCCAACTCAATAGACTGATCAAGACCTTCGATCCAGACCTTCAAAACATCCTACGCACTCTCATCCCACGTACTCCCCGCATAGGAGACTTTTACTGCCTCCCAAAGATACACAAAGCCAACACACCCGGACGTCCTATCGTATCAGGCAACGGAACCCTGTGTGAGAACCTCTCTGGATACGTCGAGGGCATCCTGAAACCCATCGTACAGGGAACCCCCAGCTTCTGTCGCGACACTACAGACTTCTTGCAGAAACTCAGCACCCATGGACCAGTTGAACCAGGAACACTCCTCGCCACGATGGACGTATCGGCACTCTACACCAATATCCCCCACAATGACGGCATCGCTGCGACAGCCTCAGTACTCAACACCAACAACAGCCAATCTCCAGACGCCATCCTACAACTCATCCGCTTCATCCTTGACCACAATGTCTTCACCTTCGACAACCAGTTTTTTACCCAAACACACGGAACAGCCATGGGGACCAAATTCGCACCCCAATACGCCAACATCTTCATGCACAAGTTCGAGCAAGACTTCTTCGCTGCACAGGACCTCCAACCAACGCTGTACACCAGATACATCGACGACATCTTCTTCCTTTAGACCCACGGTGAAGGATCACTGAAAGGACTACACGATAGCATCAACAGGTTCCATCCCACCATCAAACTCACCATGGACTACTCCTCAGAATCGGTTTCATTCTTGGACACAAGAATCTCCATCAAAGATGGACGCCTCAGCACTTCACTCTACCGCAAGCCCACGGACAACCTCACGATGCTCCACTTCTCCAGCTTCCACCCTAACCACGTTAAAGAAGCCATCCCCTATGGACAAGCCCTGCGAATACACAGGATCTGCTCAGACGAGGAGGAACGCGATGGACACCTACGGACACTGAAAGACGCCCTCGTAAGAACGGGATATGACGCTCGACTCGTCGATCGACAGTTCCGACGGGCCACAGCGAAAAACCGCATAGACCTCCTCAGAAGACGAACACAGGACACAACCAACAGAGTACCCTACGTCGTCCAGTACTTCCCCGGAGCGAAGAAACTACGCCATGTTCTTCGCAGCCTTCAACATGTCATCGATGACGACGAACACCTTGCTAAGGCCATCCCCACGCCTCCACTACTCGCCTTCAAGCAGCCGCCTAACCTCAAAAGTACCATAGTTCGCAGCAAATTACCCAGCTTTCAGGAGAACAGCGACCACGACACCACACAACCCTGCCACGGCAACCTCTGCAAGACATGCCAGATCATGGACACAGATACCGTCATCACGCATGAGGACACTACCCACCAGGTACATGGTACATACTCATGTGACTCGGCCAACGTTGTCTACCTGATACGTTGCAGTAAAGGATGCCCCAGAGCATGGTACATCGGCGAGACCATGCAGACACTGAGACAACGTATGAACGGACACCGCGCAACAATCGCCAGGCAGGAGGGTTGCCTCCCAGTCGGGGAACACTTCAGCAGTCAAGGGCATTCAGCCTCGGATCTGCGGGTTAGCGTTCTCCAAGGCGGCCTTCGGGATACACGACAACGCAAAATCATCGAGCAGAAACTGATAGCCAAGTTCCGCACTCATGAGGACGGCCTCAATCGGGATATCGGGTTCATGTCACGCTACAGAACGTGACTTGACATCGTTGCCGGTCTTTCCAGCTTTTTAAAAAAACAAACACAAGAAACAAACACAAGAAACAAACCCAAATGGAGAGGATATGCAGCCAGCAGGTGTTTTGACACGTTGGACCCCCTGGGACACATCTCATTGTCTTGGCTGTGCTCTTAGTATGTCTTTGATGTAGGGATAGATTGAATCTCTGCATTTTCTCTGTGTTTATATTCTGTGAATTCTGGTAGATTGTCTCACAGTAACTCTACCTGAGGAAGGGGCAGGACAGCTCCGAAAGCTTGTAATTTTAAATAAATCTGTTGGACTATAACCTGGTGTTGTGCGACTTCTCATTTTTGTCTGATGAATACAGACCTGTCTACCGTTTAACTCAGGGCATGGATTAATTTGCCACCTCCACCCTGTACATTGATGCTATGTTATACATATTCTAACATTAACCTAAAATATGATATTAATTTTGGTTACTGCAAGGGCAATAGGGATATATGGCAATATCCCATAATACCCCACATCAGGGCAATATCCCATAATACCCCACATCAGGGCAATAGGGATAGATGGCAATATCCCATAATACCCCACATCAAGGCAATAGGGATATATGGCAATATCCCATAATACCCCACATCGGGGCAATACCCCATAATACCCCACATCAGGGCAATAGGGATATATGGCAATATCCCATAATACCCCACATCAGGGCAATAGGGATATATGGCAATATCCCATAATACCCCACATCAGGGCAATACCCCATAATACCCCACATCAGGGCAATATCCCATAATACCCCACATCAGGGCAATAGGGATAGATGGCAATATCCCATAATACCCCACATCAGGGCAATATCCCATAATACCCCACATCAGGGCAATAGGGATAGATGGCAATATCCCATAATACCCCACATCAGGGCAATATCCCATAATACCCCCCACATCAGGGCAATATCCCATAATACCCCACATCAGGGCAATAGGGATAGATGGCAATATCCCATAATACCCCACATCAGGGTAATATCCCATAATACTCCCACATCAGGGCAATATCCCATAATACTCCCACATCAGGGCAATATCCCATAATATCCCACATCAGGGCAATATCCCATAATACTCCCACATCAGGGCAATATCCCATAATACTCCCACATCAGGGCAATAGGGATATATTGCAATATCCCATAATACCCCACATCAGGGCAATATCCCATAATACCCCACATCAGGGCAATAGGGATATATGGCAATATCCCATAATACCCCACATCAGGGCAATATCCCATAATGCCCCACATCAGGGCAATAGGGATATATGGCAATATCCCATAATACCCCACATCAGGGCAATATCCCATAATATCCCACATCAGGGCAATAGGGATATATGGCAATATCCCATAATACCCCACATCAGGGCAATATCCCATAATACACCCCACATCAGGGCAATAGGGATATATGGCAATATCCCATAATACCCCACATCAGGGCAATAGGGATATATGGCAATATCCCATAATACCCCACATCAGGGCAATAGGGATATATTGCAATATCCCATAATACCCCACATCAGGGCAATATCCCATAATACCCCACATCAGGGCAATATGGATATATTGCAATATCCCATAATACCCCACATCAGGGCAATAGGGATATATGGCAATATCCCATAATACCCCACATTAGGGCAATAGGGATATATGGCAATATCCCATAATACCCCACATCAGGGCAATATCCCATAATAAACCCCACATCAGGGCAATATGGATATATGGCAATATCCCATAATACTCCCACATCAGGGCAATATCCCATAATACCCCACATCAGGGCAATAGGGATAGATGGCAATATCCCATAATACCCCACATCAGGGCAATAGGGATATATGGCAATATCCCATAATACCCCACATCAGGGCAATATCCCATAATTCTCCCACATCAGGGCAATAGGGATAGATGGCAATATCCCATAATACCCCACATCAGGGTAATATCCCATAATAACCCCCCCCCCCCCACACATCAGGGCAATAGGGATATATGGCAATATCCCATAATACCCCACATCAGGGTAATATCCCATAATACCCCCCCCCCCACATCAGGGCAATAGGGATATATGGCAATATCCCATAATACTCCCACATCAGGGCAATATCCCATAATACCCCGCCCCCCCCACATCAGGGCAATAGGGATATATGGCAATATCCCATAATACCCCACATCAGGGCAATATCCCATAATACTCCCATATCAGGGCAATATCCCATAATACCCCACCCCCCCCCATATCAGGGCAATGGGGATATATGGCAATATCCCATAATACACCGCACATCAGGGCAATATCCCATAATACTCCCACATCAGGGCAATATCCCATAATACACCACATATCAGGGCAATAGGGATATATAGCAATATCCCATAACACTCCCCACATCAGGGCAATAGGGATATATGGCAATATCCCATAATACTTCCCACATCAGGGCAATAGGGATATATGGCAATATCCCATAATACCCCACATCAGGGCAATAGGGATATATGGCAATATCCCATAATACCCCACATCAGGGTAATAGGGATATATGGCAATATCCCATAATACCCCACATCAGGGCAATAGGGATATATTGCAATATCCCATAATACCCCACATCAGGGCAATAGGGATATATGGTAATATCCCATAATACCCCCACATCAGGGCAATATCCCATAATACTCCCCACATCAGGGCAATAGGGATATATGGGAATATATCCCTTAATACACCCCATATCAGGGCAATAGGGATATATGGCAATATCCCATAATCCCCCCCCCCCCCACATCAGGGCAATAGGGATATATGGCAATATCCCATAATACCCCACATCAGGGCAATATCGCATAATACCCCACATCAGGGCAATATCTCATAATATTCCCACATCAGGGCAATAGGGATATATGGCAATATCCCATAATACCCCACATCAGTGCAATAGGGATATATTGCAATATCCCATAATACCCCACATCAGGGCAATAGGGATTCATGGCAATATCCCATAATACACCCCACATCAGGGCAATATCCCATAATACCCCACATCAGGGCAATATCCCATAATACTCCCACATCAGGGCAATATCCCATAATACCCCACATCAGGGCAATAGGGATATACGGCATTAGTCCATAATACCCCACATCAGGGCAATATCCCATAATACTCATACATCAGGGCAATATCCCATAATACCCCACATCAGGGCAATATCCCATAATACTCCCACATCAGGGCAATATCCCATAATACTCCCACATCAGGGCAATAGGGATATATGGCAATATCCCATAATACCCCACATCAGGGCAATAGGGATATACGGCAATATCCCATAATACCCCACATCAGGGCAATATCCCATAATACTCCCACATCAGGGCAATAGGGGTATATGGCAATATCCCATAATACCCCACATCAGGGCAATAGGGATTTATGGCAATATCCCATAATACTCCCCACATCAGGGCAATAGGGAGTTATGGCAATATCCCATAATACCCCACATCAGGGCAATATCCCATAATACCCCACATCAGGGCAATAGGGATATATGGCAATATCCCATAATACCCCACATCAGGGCAATATCCCATAATACCCCACATCAGGGCAATAGGGATATATGGCATTAGTCCATAATACCCCACATCAGGGCAATATCCCATAATACCCCACATCAGGGCAATATCCCATAATACCCCACATCAGGGCAATAGGGATATATGGCAATATCCCATAATACCCCACATCAGGGCAATATCCCATAATACTCCCACATCAGGGCAATATCCCATAATACCCCACATCAGGGCAATATCCCATAATACCCCACATCAGGGCAATATCCCATAATACCCCACATCAGGGCAATATCCCATAATACCCCACATCAGGGCAATATCCCATAATACCCCACATCAGGGCAATATCCCATAATACTCCCACATCAGGGCAATATCCCATAATACCCCACATCAGGGCAATAGGGATATATGGCAATATCCCATAATAGCCCACATCAGGGCAATATCCCATAATACCCCACATCAGGGCAATAGGGATATATGGCAATATCCCATAATACCCCACATCAGGGCAATATCCCATAATACTCCCACATCAGGGCAATATCCCATAATACCCCACATCAGGTCAATATCCCATAATACCCCACATCAGGGCAATATCCCATAATACCCCACATTAGGGCAATATCCCATAATACCCCACATCAGGGCAATATCCCATAATACCCCACATCAGGACAATATCCCATAATACCCCACATCAGGGCAATAGGGATATTTGGCAATATTACAATTATAAAGTATTTACAGTACAGAATCAGGCCATTCGGCCCAACAGGTCAGTAGGGTAGACAACAACACACTTGTATTTATATAGCGCCTTTAACGTAGTAAAACGTCCCAAGGCGCTGCACAGGAGTATTTTAGGACAAAAAATTTGACACCAATCCACATAAGGATAAATTAGGGCAAGTGACCAATAGCTTGGTCAAAGAGGTAGGTTATTAGGAGCCTCTTAAAAGGAGGAAAGAGGCGGAGAGGGAATTCCAGAGCTTAGGGCCCAGGCAACAGAAGGCCCGGCCACCAATGGTTGAGCGATTATAATCCAGGATGCTCAAGAGGGCAGAATTAGAGGAGCGCAGATATCTCGGGGGGGTTTGTGGGGCTGAAGGTGATTACAGAGATAGGGAAGGGGCGAGGCCATGGAGGGATTTGAAAACAAGGATGAGAATTTTGAAATCAAGGTGTTGCTTAACCGGGGGCCAGTGTAGGTCAGCGAGCACAGGAGTGATGGGTGAACGGGACTCGGTGCGAGTTAGGACACGGGCAGCCGAGTTTTGGATGACCTCAAGTTTACGTAGGGTGGAATGTGGGAGGCCAGCCAGGAGTGCGTTGGAATAGTCAAGTCTAGAGGTAACAAAGGCATGGATGAGGGTTTCAGCAGCAGATGAGCTGAGGCAAGGGCGGAGACGGGCGATGTTACGGAGGTGGCAGTAGGCGGTCTTAGTGATGCTGCGGATATGTGGTCGGAAACTCAATTCAGGGTCAAATATGACACCAAGGCTGCGAAGAGTGTGGTTCAGCCTCAGACAGATATTAGGGAGAGGGATGGAGTCAGTGGCTAGGGAACGGAATTTGTGGCGGGGACCAAAAACAATGGCTTCGGTCTTCCCAATATTTAATTGGAGAACATTTTTGCTCATCCAGAACTGTATCACGGACGCCCCCCTCCCATAAATTATAATTGCTTGATCGGCACCCATCCACCACCTTAAACATTCGCTCCCTCCACCACCGGTGCACCGTGGCTGCAGTGTGGACCATCTACAAGATGCACTGCAGCAACTCGCCAAGGCTTCTTCGACAGCACCTCCCAAACCCGCGACCTCTTCCACCTGGAGGGACAAGGGCAGCAGGCGCATGGGAACACCACCGCCTCCACGTTCAGCCTCCGGTATCACACATACACCACCCTGACTTGGAAATATATCGGCCGTTCTGTCGGAGTCACTGGGTCCAAAATCCTGGAACGCCCTCCCGAACAGCACTGTGGGAGGACCTTCACCACACGGACTGCAGCGGTTCAAGAAGGCGGCTCACCACCACCTACTCAAGGGCAACTAGGGATGGGCAATAAATGCTGGCCTTGCCAGCGACGCCCACATCCCAGGAACGAATAAAAACAAAATACTATAGGATACTCATAATATGAAAGTGATGCACGCAAAGAGTGTTTCAATCATGCTTTGAAGAACATCTTCTTCTTCTTAGGCAGTCCCTCGGAACCGAGGATGACTTGCTGCCACATTAAAAATGAGTTCGCAGGTGACTGATGAGTCCAATGTGGGACCTACAATCTCTGTCACAGGTGGGGCAGATGGTGGTTGAAGGGGCGGGTGAGTGGGGTGCTTGGGTTGACGTGCGCTCCTTGCGCTGCCTGCGCTTGGCTTCCACTTGCTCCCGGCGAAGAGACTCGAGGTCTTCGGCGCCTTCCCGGATGCTTCTCCTCCACTTTGTGCGGTCTTGGGCCAGGGATTCCCAGGTGTCGGTGGGGATGTTACACTTTTTCCAAGGAGGCTTTGAGGGTGTCCTTGAAGCGTTTCCTCTGCCCACCTGGGGCTCTCTTGCCGTGCCGGAGCTCCAAGTAGAGCGCTTGTTTTGGGAGTCTCGTATCGGGCATGCGGACAATGTGACCTGTCCATTGGAGCTGATCGAACACGGTCAAAGCTTCGATGCTGGGGATGTTGGCCTGAGCGAGAACACAGACGTTGGTGCGCCTATCCTGCCAATGGATTGGCAGGATCTTGCGGAGGCAGCGTTGGTGGTACCTCTCCAGTGCTTTGAGGTGCCTGCTGTACATGGTCCATGTCTCTGAGGCATACAGCAGGGCGGGTATCACCGCTGCTCTGTAGACCATGAACTTAGTGCCGGGTTTGAGGTCCTAGTCTTCAAACACTCTCTTCCTCAGGCGACCGAAGGCTGCACTGGCACACTGAAGGCGGTGTTGGACTTCATCATCGACGTCTGCCCTTGTTGACAGTAGGCTCCTGAGGTATGGAAAGTGGTCCACGTTGTCCAAGACCTTGTCGTGGATTTTGATAATCGGGGGGCAGTACTGTGTGGTGGGGGCAGGTTGGTAGAGGACCTTTGTCTTACGGATGTTTAGTGTAAGGCCCATGCTCTCGTACGCTTCGGTGAAGGTGTTGACGATGGTTTAGAGTTCGACCTCCGAGTGAGCGCAGACGCAAGCGTCGTCTGCATGCTGTAATTCGACGACAGAGGATGGGACGACCTTGGATCTGGACTGGAGGCGACGGAGGTTGAGCAGTTTCCCGTTTGTTCTTTAAATTAGCTCCACTCCAGCGGGGAGCCTACTGAGGGTGAGATGGAGCATTGCAGCAAGGAAGATCGAGAAGAGCATTGGTGCGATGACACAGCCTTGCTTGACCCCGGTTCGTACGTCAATTGGGTCTGTGGTGGAACCGTTGGTCAGGATCACGGCTTGCGTGTCTTCGTGAAGCAGGCGGAGGATGGTGACAAACTTTTGAGGGCAGCTGAATTTGAGGAGGACACTCCATAATCCCTCACGGTTGACAGTGTCGAAGGCCTTTGTGAGATCAAAGGCGGTCATGTACAGCGGTTGGTGCTGTTCCCTGCATTTCTCTTGTAATTGACGTGCGGTGAAGATCATGGATAGATAAATACTTACAGACACCAGTGAGATGGGTGTGCCTGCTTCTAACAGAAGAACAACATAAGAAACAGGAGCAGGAGTAGGCCAATCGGCCCCTCGAGCCTGCTCCGCCATTCAATAAGATCATGGCTGATCCAATCTTGGCCTCAACACCACTTTCCCGCTCTCTCCCCATAACCCTTGACTCCCTTGTAGTTCAAATGTCTGACAATCTCCGCCTTGAATATATTCAATGACTCCGCCTCCACAGCTCTCTGGGGTAGAGAATTCCAAAGATTCACGACCCTCTGAGAGAAGAAATTCCTCCTCATCTCCGTCTTAAATGGGCGACCCCTCATTCTGAAACTGTGCCCCCGAGTTCTAGATTCCCCCACGAGGGGAAACATCCTCTCGGCATCTACCCTGTCGAGCCCCCTCAGAATCTGATACGTTTCAATAAGATCCCCTCTCATTCTTCTAAACTACAATGAGTATAGGCCCAACCTGCTCAACCTTTCGTCATACGTCAACCCCTTCATCCCAGGAATCAACCGAGTGAACCTTCTCTGCACTGCCTCCAATGCAAGCATATCCTTCCTTAAATATGGAGACCAAAACTGTACGCAGTACTCCAGGTACTTCTCACTGCAGAGTCTGTCTACCGCGTTATGTTCTTAATGATGATTGATGGTTGGTGCCATCACCACTTAAAAGGTACCGAGTGCCCCCCTTCTTTAAGGGGCACAACCCATAAACTGTAACTTAAACAAAAGTTTAATTGAAACTTAACAAATAAGATTCCGGCCACCTTCGCCAAACCCAGGAGCAGTCCTACGAGGAGGTCCTCCGATCTGCCCGCTCTCCTCCGCACCGGTTAGCCAAGTATCGTAGAATGGTTTCGGCACAGAAGGAGGCCATTCGGCCCGTCGAGCCCATGCCGGCTCTCTGCAAGAGCACTTCACCTAGTCCCACTCCCCCACCCTTTTCCTCGTAGCCCTGCCAATTTTTTTCCTTCAGGTACTGTACTTATCCGATTCCCTTTTTGAAAGCCGCAATTGAGTCTGCCTCCACCGCCCTCTCAGGCAGTGCATTCCAGATCCTGACCACTCGCTGCGTAAAAAAGGTTTTTCCTCATGTCGCCTTTGGTTCTTTTGCCAATCACCTTAAATCTGTGTCCTCTGGTTCTCAACCCTTCCGCCAATGGGAACAGTTTCTCATTTACTCTACCAAAACCCTTCATGATTTTGAACATCTCTATCAAATCTCCTCTCAACCTTCTCTGCTCTAAGGGGAACAACCCCAGCTTCTCCAGTCTATCCACATTACTGAAGTCCCTCATCCCTGGTACCCTTCTGGGCAATCTCCCCTTAACCTTCTCTGCTCCAAGGAGAACAATCCCAGCTTCTCCAGTCTCTCCACGTAACTGAAGTCCCTCATCCCTGGTACCATTCTGGGCAATCTCCCCTTAACCTTCTCTGCTCCAAGGAGAACAATCCCAGCTTCTCCAGTCTCTCCACGTAACTGAAGTCCCTCATCCCTGGTACCATTCTGGTCAATCTCCCCTTAACCTTCTCTGCCCTAAGGGGAACAATCCCAGCTTCTCCAGTCTCTCCACATAACTGAAGTCCCTCATCTGTGGAATCATTCTCGTGAATCTTTTCTGCGCCCTCTCTGAGGCCGTCACATCCTTCCAAAAGTGCGGTGCCCAGAATTGGACACAATAAAGGGTCATCATAACTTCCTTGCTTTTGTACTCTATAAGAACGTAAGAAATAGGAGTAGGAGGAGGCCATTCGGCCCCTTGAGCCTGCTCCGCCATTCAATAAGATCATGGCTGATCTTCTACCTCAACTCCACCTTCCCGGCAAATCCCCATATCCCTTGATTCCCTAATAACAACTGAAAACGCTAGAAAAACTCAGCAGGCCAGGCAGCATCCGTGGAGAGAGAAACAGAGTTAACGTTTCAGGTCGAAGACCTTTCGTCAGAACTGGAAAAAAGCAGGAAATGAAATAGATTTAAAGCAAGGATAAAGCTGGGAAAAGGGGGAGGGGATGAAAGAAAAAAAGGATAGATTAAGAGACATTAAGAGATATTAAGAGATAATCAAGGCAAGAGGAGGTGTTAATGTGACAGGTTGAGGCTAAAAGAAGTGTGAAATCCACTGGCAGAATGCCAGCTTCTGGGAGGGAAATAAAAGGCCAAACTAAAGGGTGGATGAAAAAATAAAATATAAATGTGATAGGGGCCGAGGTTATGATCTAAAATTGTTGAACTCGATGTTGAGTCCAGAGGGCTGTAGAGTGCCTAAACGAAAGATGAGGTGCTGTTCCTCGAGCTTACGCTGAGCTTCCGTGGAACAGTGTAATAGGCCGAGGACGGTGAGGTCATGAGTGGGAGTGGAGCGGAGAATTAAAGTAACAGGCCACCGGGAGCTCGGGGTCACCCTTACGGACTGAATGGAGGTGTTCCGCAAAGCGGTCACCCAATCTGCGTTTGGACTCCTCAATGTAGAGGAGACCACATCGTGAGCCGCGATTCCCTTATCGTTCAAAAATCTATCGATCTCTGTCTTGAATATACTCGACGATGCCTCTATTTATGTCTCTATTTCTGGAGCGTGGGACTGAAATGCAGCCAGGAATTGAGGTGCAGCCCCGTCAAATAGTGGAAGAGGGGCTGCAACCTCTCGCACTCAACGTACACGTGAAACCTTGACATTCAACGGCATTACCATCGCCGAATCCCCCACCATCAACATCCTGGGGGTCACCATTGACCAGAAACTTAGCTGGACCAGCCACATAAATACTGTGGCAACAAGAGCAGGTCAGAGGCTGGGTATTCTGCGGCGAGTGTCTCACCTCCTGACTCCCCAAAGCCTTTCCACCATCTACAAGGCACAGGTCAGGAGTGTGATGGAATACTCTCCACTTGCCTGGATGAATGCAGCTCCAACAACACTCAAGAAGCTCGACACCATCCAGGACAAAGCAGCCCGCTTGATTGGCACCCCATCCACCACCTTAAACATTCACTCCCTCCACCACCGGCGTACCGTGGCTGCAGTGTGTACCATCTACAAGATGCACTGCAGCAACTCGCCAAGGCTTCTTCGGCAGCACCTCCCAAACTCACGACCTCTTCCACCTAGAAGGACAAGGACAGCAGGCGCTTGGGAACACCACCACCTCCAAGTTCCCCTCCAAGTCACACACCATCCTGACTTAGAAGTATATCGCCGATCCTTCATCGTCGCTGGGTCAAAATCCTGGAACTCCCTCCCTAACAGCACTGTGGGAGCACCTTCACCACACGGGCTGCAGCGGTTCAAGAAGGCGGCTCACCACCGCCTTCTCAAGGGGAACTAGGGATGGGCAATAAATGCTGGCCTTGCCAGTGACGCCCACAGCCCATAAACGAATTAAAAAAAAACACGGACTCCTCCAGGCCGCAGAAATTGCAGGCAGCCCGGGAGTCCGTGAATCTACTTAAAAACTTATTGCGCGGGGGACTGCCCGGTGAAACCCTATCCACGCCCAATTCCCAATAGAAAAGGGGAGGACTCCCGCGTAGCGAGCCCACCACTGCGGACCCCCCGCCTCCAACGGACGGCAAGATGGTGCGCCAAGTGCAGAGTTTGTCGATACTCGGTATGATGTTTGTTTGACAACGAAAAGTAGGAGTTGCATTTATATAGCGCCTTTCACCACCTCAGGAAGTCCCAAAACGCTTTACAGCCAATGAAGTACTTTTTTGAAGTGTAGTCACTGTTGTAATGTAGGAAACGCGGCAGCCTATTAGCGCACAGCATGCTCCCACAATCAGCAATGTGATAAAGACCAGACTATCTGTTTTTAGCGATGTTGATTGAGGGTTAAATATTGGCGCCAGGACACCAGGGAAAAATGGCCGTGGGATCTTCTACATCCAACTGAAGGGGCTGACATTTAACATTTCATCAGAAAGATGGCACCACCGACAGTGCAGCACTCCCTCAGTACTGCCCCTCCGACAGTACAGCGCTCCGCGTACTGCCCCTCCGACAGTGTGGCTCTCCCTCAGTACTGCCCCTCCGACAGTGCGGCGCTCCCTCAGTACTGCCCCTCCGACAGTGCAGCGCTCCCTCAGTACTGCCCCTCTGACAGTGCAGCGCTCCCTCAGTACTGCCCCCAGACAGTGCAGCACTCCCTCAGTACTGCCCCTCCGACAGTGCAGCACTCCCTCAGTACTGCCCCCAGACAGTGCAGCACTCCCTCAGTACTGCCCCTCCGACAGTGCGGCACTCCCTCAGTACTGCCCCCAGACAGTGCGGCGCTCCCTCAGTACTGCCCCTCCGACAGTGCAGCGCTCCCTCAGTACTGCCCCTCTGATACTGCAGCACTCCCTCAGTACTGCCCCTCCGACAGTGCGGCGCTCCCTCAGTACTGCCCCTCCGACAGTGCAGCACTCCCTCAGTACTGCCCCTCCGACAGTGCAGTGCTCCCTCAGTACTACACCTCAGACAGTGCAGCGCTCCCTCAGTACTGGTCCTCCAACAGTGCAGCGCTCCCTCAGTACTGCCCCTCCGACAGTGCAGCGCTCCCTCAGTACTGCTCCTCTGACAGTGCAGCGGAGTCCCACAGTGCTGCCCCTCCAACAGTGCAGCGCCACCTCCCTAGAAACTGAGGCTAGTTTTTTAAAGTACGATTCGATCTATTCCTCTCCACAAAGCGGATGTCAACATGTCATGTGATTGACGTGTCAAAGAACCAATAAATGGTGAATTTCTGTTCCTGTCTGGAGCTGTATAGCCAATCAGTGCGCAGAGAGACGGTGCTTATCGAGGTTGGTAGTTGCCGGGTGGAAGGGGCGCGAAGGTCATTATTAGTGTTAACATTTAATTTATCGTTATTGATGCAGTCTCCGGTTTGAAACTTGATGCAATTGAGGAGTTTAAGTCGATCATCCTGCTTAGGTTTTTTTTAATTCGTTCTTGGGATGTGGGCGTCGCTGGCAAGGCCAGCATTTATTGCCCATCCCTAATTGCCCTTGAGCCGCCTTCTTGAACCGCTGCAGCCCGTGTGGTGAAGGTGCTCCCACAGTGCTGTTAGGGAGGGAGTTCCAGGATTTTGACCTAGCGACGATGAAGGATCGGCCGATATACTCAGGATGGTGTGTGACTTGGAGGGGAACTTGGAGGTGGTGGTGTTCCCATGCGCCCTGCTGCCCTTGTCCTTCTAGGTGGAAGAGGTCGCGGGTTTGGGAGGTGCTGCCGAAGGAGCCTTGGCGAGTTGCTGCAGTGCATCTTGTAGACGGTCCACACTGCAGCCACGGTGCGCCGGTAGTGAAGGGAGTGAATGTTTAAGGTGGTGGATGGGGTGCCAATCAAGCGGGCTGCTTTGTCCTGGATGGTGTCGAGCTTCTTGAGTGTTGTTTTATTTCAATCTGTTTCACAGGTGTCCATGGACCCCACTTTGAGAAGCACGGTGTTAGAAGATGCATAGAATGCAGCACTCACTATCCTGATCCAAATGCCGGAAGAGAAACTGAGTGCTGACAACAATGGAACCTTCAGAGACATTTCACACTGTACACAAAGGAAGAGCTAGAGGAAGAAATTAAGAAACTCTGGACCTGAATTCAGGAACAGACAACAACTTGTATTTATAGTGCATCTTTAACGTAGTATAATGTCCCAAAGCGCTTGAAACAAAATTTGACACCGAGCCACAAGAGGAGATATTAGGACAGGTGACCAAATGCTTGGTCTAAGAGGTAGGTTTTAAGGAGCGTCTTAAAGGAGGAGAGGCGGAGAGGTTTAGGGAGGGAATTTCAGAGCTTAGAGCCCAGACAGCTGAAGGCACGGCCGCCAAAGGTGGAGCGATTAAATTCTAGGAATGCGCAAGAGGCCAGAATTAGAGGAGCGCAGAGATCTCTCAGGGTTGTAGGAGCTGGAACAGGTTAGAGATAGGGAGGGTTGTTGGGGCTGGCGGAGGTTACAGAGATAGGGAGGGTTGTAGGGGCTGGAGGAGGTTACAGAGATAGGGAGGGTTGTAGGGGCTGGAGGAGGTTACAGAGATAGGGAGGGTCGTAGGGGCTGGGGGAGGTTACAGAGATAGGGAGGGTTGTAGGGGCTGGAGGAGGTTACAGAGATAGGGAGGGTTGTAGGGGCTGGGGGAGGTTACAGAGATAGGGAGGGTTGTAGGGCTGGAGGAGGTTACAGAGATAGGGAGGGTTGTAGGGGCTGGGGGAGGTTACAGAGATAGGGAGGGTTGTAGGGGCTGGGGGAGGTTACAGAGATAGGGAGGGTTGTAGGGCTGGAGGAGGTTACAGAGATAGGGAGGGTTGTAGGGGCTGGGGGAGGTTACAGAGATAGGGAGGGTTGTAGGGGCTGGGGGAGGTTACAGAGATAGGGAGGGTTGTAGGGCTGGAGGAGGTTACAGAGATAGGGAGGGTTGTAGGGGCTGGAGGAGGTTACAGAGATAGGGTGGGTTGTAGGGGCTGGAGGAGGTTACAGAGATAGGGAGGGTTGTAGGGCCTGGAGGAGGTTACAGAGATGGGGGGGTTGTAGGGGCTGGGGGAGGTTACAGAGATAGGGAGGGTTGTAGGGGCTGGAGGCGATTACAGAGATAGGGAGGGTTGTAGGGGCTGGAGGAGGTTACAGATATAGGGAGGGTTGTAGGGGCTGGAGGAGGTTACAGAGATAGGGAGGGTTGTAGGGCCTGGAGGAGGTTACAGAGATAGGGCGGTTTGTAGGGGCTGAAGGAGATTACAGAGATAGGGAAGGGGCAAGGGCCAGGAGGGTTTTGAAAACAAGGATGAGAATTTTGAAACTGAGGCGTTGCTTAACCGGGAGCCAATGTAGGTCAGCGAGCACAGGGGGTGATGGGTGAACGGGACTTGGTGCGAGTTAGGACACGGGGAAAGCAGAGTTTTGGATGACCTCAAGTTTACGTAGGGTGGAATGTGGGAGGCCGGTCAGGAGTGCGTTGGAATAGTCGAGTCTAGAGGTAACAGAGGCACAGAGGCTCTCCGCAGCAGATTAACTGAGGCCGCAGTGGAGATGGGCGATGTTACAGAGGTGGAAATAGGCGGTCTTGGTGACGGAGCGGATATGGGAATCGGAAGCTCATCTCGGGGGTCATAAATACTTCACATTGTACACAGAGGAAGAGCTGGTGGAAGAAATTGAGAAAGACCGTACCTGATTTCAGGCACAGACCATTGCTTCCTGGAGTATGAATTCAAATAGAATCAAAGTTTCATGCTCTGTTGAAGGTTTTGTTCATGGAATCGAACTTATTTAATAGTAGGAGAGAGAAAATACAGGTCATGTTTCTGTTTGTGGAACAAATCTATTATTCCCCGGCATCGACAGTCATTCTTCGAGAGCAGCTCCAAGCCCACGCCCACCTTTCAACCGGGTTTCGACCAATTTCCTTCTGCTCCGCTCTCCTCGTAGCCCCATTTGATGCGGAGGTTCGGGGGCAGCTGGGAGCGGCCCAGCTCCTGGAAGCCGGAGGTGTCGGGGTCGGCTGGTTGCCGGTAGAAGCACAGGAGATCGCCGGCGCTGGCCATCTGGTGGAGCTGGGAGTTGGGCACCGGGTGGCGCAGCTCCTGGGCCAGCCCGCGGAGCAGGTGGAAGCGCTCGGCCTCACCCAGCCTGGCCTCCCGCCAGTCCCCGGGGGCGGGGGAGCCCGTGGCCCGCTCCAGCGCCGCCCGCACCGTCGCTTCCAGGCCGGGCGGGGGGCGGTACCTCCGGCTCGGGACCGGGGGCGCGGCCAAGGTCAGCTCCTGGAGAGAGAGAGAGGCGGAGAGAGATTAACCATGCCCCCACAGTTGCTATGGTGATTTCCCCCCCTCCCACAGTTGCTATGGTGATTTCCCCCCTCCCACAGTTACTATGGTGATTTCCCCCTTCACACAGTTGCTATGGTGATTTCCCCTCCCACAGTTTCTATGGCGATTTCCCCCCTCCCACAGTTGTTATGGTGATTTCCCCCCACCCACAGTTTCTATGGTGATTTCCCCTCCCACAGTTGCTATGGTGATTTCCCCCTCCTACAGTTGCTATGGTGATTTCCCCCTTGCACAGTTGCTATGGTGATTTCCCCCTCCCACAGTTGCTATGGTGATTTCCCCCTCCCACAGTTGCTATGGTGATTTCCCCCCCTCTCACAGTTGCTATGGTGATTTCCCCCCTCCCACAGTTGCTATGGTGATTTCCCCTCCCACAGTTGCTATGGTGATTTCCTCCTCCCACAGTTGCTATGGTGATTTCCCCCTCTCACAGTTGCTATGGTGATTTCCCCCTCCCGCAGTTGCTATGGTGATTTCCCCCTCCTACAGTTGCTATGGTGATTTCCCCCCTCCCACAGTTGCTATGGTGATTTCCCCCCTCCCTCAGTTGCTATGGTGATTTACCCCCTCCCTCAGTTGCTATGGTGATTTCTCCCTCCCACAGTTGCTATGGTGATTTCCCCCCTCCCACAGTTGCTATGGTGATTTCCCCCCTCCCTCAGTTGCTGTGGTGATTTCCCCCTCCCACAGTTGCTATGGTGATTTCTCCCCTCCCACAGTTGCTATGGTGATTTCCCCCCTCCCACAGTTACTATGGTGATTTGCCCCTCCCACAGTTGCTATGGTGATTTCCCCCCTCCCACAGTTACGATGGTGATTTCCCCCCTCCCACAGTTGCTATGGTGATTTGCCCCTCCCACAGTTGCTATGGTGATTTCCCCCCTCCCACAGTTACTATGGTGATTTGCCCCTCCCACAGTTGCTATGGTGATTTCCCCCCTCCCACAGTTGCTGTGGTGATTTTCCCCCTCCCACAGTTGCTATGGTGATTTCTCCCCTCCCACAGTTGCTATGGTGATTTCCCCCCTCCCACAGTTACTATGGTGATTTGCCCCTCCCACAGTTGCTATGGTGATTTCTCCCCTCCCACAGTTGCTATGGTGATTTCCCCCCTCCCACAGTTGCTATGGTGATTTCCCCCCTCCCACAGTTGCTATGGTGATTTCCCCCCCTCTCTCAGTTGCTATGGTGATTTCCCCCTCCCACAGTTGCTATGGTGATTTCCCCCTCCTACAGTTGCTATGGTGATTTCGCCCCTCCCACAGTTGCTATGGTGATTTCGCCCCTCCCACAGTTGCTATGGTGATTTCCCCCTCCCACAGTTTCTATGGTGATTTCCCGCTTGCACAGTTGCTATGGTGATTTCCCCCTCCCACAGTTGCTATGGTGATTTCCCCCCTCCCACAGTTGCTATGGTGATTTCCCCCCCTCTCTCAGTTGCTATGGTGATTTCCCCCTCCCACAGTTTCTATGGTGATTTCCCGCTTGCACAGTTGCTATGGTGATTTCCCCCTCCCACAGTTGCTATGGTGATTTCCCCCCTCCCACAGTTGCCATGGTGATTTCCCCCCCTCTCTCAGTTGCTATGGTGATTTCCCCCTCCCACAGTTGCTGTGGTGATTTCGCCCCTCTGACAGTTGCTATGGTGATTTCGCCCCTCCCACAGTTGCTATGGTGATTTCCCCCCTCCCACAGTTTCTATGGTGATTTCCCGCTTGCACAGTTGCTATGGTGATTTCCCCCTCTCACAGTTGCTATGGTGATTTCCCCCTCCCACAGTTGCTATGGTGATTTCCCCTCCCACATTTGCTATGGTGATTTCACTCCTCCCACAGTTGCTTTGTTGATTTCCCCCCTCCCACAGTTGCTATGGTGATTTCCCCTCCCACAGTTGCTATGGTGATTTCCTCCTTGCACAGTTGCTATGGTGATTTCCCCTCCCACAGTTGCTATGCTGATTTCCCCCTCCCACAGTTGCTATGGTGATTTCCCCTCCCACAGTTGCTATGGTGATTACCCCCTTGCACAGTTGCTATGGTGATTTCCCCCTCCCACAGTTGCTATGGGTATTTCCACCTCCCACAGTTGCTAAGATGATTTCCCCATCCCACAGTTGCTATGGTGATTTCCCCCTTGCACAGTTGCTATGGTGATTCCCCCCCTCCCACAGTTGCTATGATTTCCCCCCCTCTCACAGTTGCTATGGTGATTTCCCCCTCCCACAGTTGCTATGGTGATTTCCCCCCCTCTCACAGTTGCTATGGTGATTTCCCCCCTCTCACAGTTGCTATGGTGATTTCCCCTCTCCCACAGTTGCTATTGTGATTTCCCCCTCCCACAGTTGCTATGGTGATTTCCCCCTCCCACAGTTGCTATGGTAATTTCCCCCTTGCACAGTTGCTATGGTGATTTCCCCCTCCCACAGTTGCTATGGTGATTTCCCCCTCCCACAGTTGCTATGGTGATTTCCCCCCTCCCTCAGATGCTATGGTGATTTCCCCCCTCCCACAGTTGCTATGGTGATTTCCCCATCCCACAGTTGCTATGGTTATTTCCCCATCCCACAGTTGCTATGGTGATGTCCCCCCTCCCACAGTTGCTATGGTGATTACCCCCTCCTACAGTTGCTATGGTGATTTCCCCCTCCCGCAGTTGCTATGGTGATTTCCCCCTCCCGCAGTTGCTATGGTGATTTATCCCTCCCTCAGTTGCTACGGTGATTTCCCCCTCCCACAGTTGCTATGGTGATTTCCTCCTCCCACAGTTGCTATGGTGATTTCCCCCTCCTACAGTTGCTGTGGTGATTTCCATTTCCCACAGTTGCTATGGTGATTTCCCCCTTGCACAGTTGCTATGGTGATTTCCCCCTTGCACAGTTGCTATGGTGATTTCCCCACCTCCCACAGTTGCTATGGTGATTACCCCCCTCCTGCAGTTGCTATGGTGATTTCCCCCTCCCACAGTTGCTATGGTGATTTCCCCCCTCCCACAGTTGCTATGGTGATTTCCCCCCTCCCACAGTTGCTATGGTGATTTCCCCCCTCCCACAGTTGCTATGGTGATTTCCCCCCTCCCACAGTTGCTATGTTGATTTCCCCCACCCACAGTTGCTATGGTTATTTCCCCCTCCCACAGTTGCTGTGGTGATTTCCCACACCCACAGTTGCTATGGTGATTTCCCCCCCTCTCTCAGTTGCTATGGTGAATTCCTCCTCCCACAGTTGCTATGGTGATTTCCCCACCTCCCACAGTTGCTATGGTGATTTCCCCCTCCCACAGTTGCTATGGTGATTTCCCCCTCACAGTTGCTATGGTGATTTCCCCACCTCCCACAGTTGCTATGTTGATTTCGCCCCTCCCACAGTTGCTATGGTGATTTCCCCCCTCCCACAGTTGCTATGGTGATTTCCCCCCTCCCACAGTTGCTATGGTGATTTTCCCCTCCCACAGTTGCTGTGGTGATTTCCCCCTCTCAGTTGCTACGGTGATTTTCCCCCCACCCACAGTTGCTATGGTGATTTCCCCCTCCCACAGTTGCTATGGTGATATCCCCCTCCCACAGTTGCTATGGTTATTTCCCCCTCCCACAATTGCTATGGTGATTTTCCCCTCCCACAGTTGCTATGGTGATTTCCCACTCTCAGTTGCTATGGTGATTTACCCCCTCCAACAGTTGCTATGGTGATTTCCCCCTCCCGCAGTTGCTATGGTGATTTCCCCCTCCCTCAGTTGCTATGGTGATTTCCCCCTCTCAGTTTCTATGGTGATTTCCCCCTCCTACAGTTGCTATGGTGATTTCCCCCTCCAACAGTTGCTATGGTGATTTCCCCCTCCAACAGTTGCTATGGTGATTTCCCCCTCCAACAGTTGCTATGGTGATTTCCCCCTCCAACAGTTGCTATGGTGATTTCTCCCTCCTACAGTTGCTATGGTGATTTCCCCCTCCCGCAGTTGCTATGGTGATTTCCACCTCCCACAGTTGCTATGGTGATTTCCCCCTCCCACAGTTGCTATGGTGATTTCCCCCTCCCACAGTTGCTATGGTGATTTCCCCCTCACACAGTTACTATGGTGATTTCCCCCTCCCACAGTTGCTATGGTGATTTCCCCCCTCTCACAGTGCTATGGAGATTTCCCCCTCCCACAGTTGCTATGGTGATTTGCCCCTCCCACAGTTGCTATGGTGATTTGCCCCTCTCAGTTGCTATGGTGATTTCCCCCTCTCAGTTGCTATGGTGATTTCCCCCTCTCAGTTGCTACGGTGATTTCCCCCTCCCACAGTTGCTATGGTGATTTCCCACTTGCACAGTTGCTATGGTGATTTCCACCTCCCACAGTTGCTATGGTGATATCCCCCTCCCACAGTTGCTATGGTTATTTCACCCTCCCGCAGTTGCTATGGTGATTTCCCCCTCCCACAGTTGCTATGGTGATTTCCCCCTCCCACAGTTGCTATGGTGATTTCCTCCTCACACAGTTGCTATGGTGATTTCCCCCCCTCCCACAGTTGCTGTGGTGATTACCCCCCTCCCACAGTTGCTATGGTGATTTCCCCCTTGCACAGTTGCTATGGTGATTTCCCCCCTCCCACAGTTGCTATGGTGATTTCCCACTTGCACAGTTGCTATGGTGATTTCCACCTCCCACAGTTGCTATGGTGATTTCCCCCTCCCACAGTTGCTATGGTTATTTCACCCTCCCGCAGTTGCTATGGTGATTTCCCCCTCCCACAGTTGCTATGGTGATTTCCCCCTCCCACAGTTGCTATGGTGATTTCCTCCTGTAGTTGCTGTGGTGGTTTTCCCCTCCCACAGTTGCTATGGTGATTTCCCCCTCCCACAGTTGCTATGGTGATTTCCCCTCCCACAGTTGCTATGGTGATTTCCCCCTTGCACAGTTGCTATGGTGATTTCCCCCCTCACATAGTTGCTATGGTGATTTCCCCTCCCACAGTTGCTGTGGTGATTACCCCCCTCCCACAGTTGCTATGGTGATTTCCCCTCCCACAGTTGCTGTGGTGATTACCCCCCTCCCACAGTTGCTATGGTGATTTCCCCCTTGCACAGTTGCTATGGTGATTTCTCCCTTGCACAGTTGCTATGGTGATTTCCCCACCTCCCACAGTTGCTATGGTGATTACCCCCCTCCTGCAGTTGCTATGGTGATTTCCCACACCCACAGTTGCTATGGTGAATTCCTCCTCCCACGGTTGCTATGGTGATTTCCATCTCTCTCACAGTTGCTATGGTGATTTCTCCCTCCCACAGTTGCTATGGTGGTTTCTCCCTCCCACAGTTGCTATGGTGATTTCCCCCCTCCCACAGTTGCTATGGTGATTTCCCCCCTCCCACAGTTGCTATGGTGATTTCCCCCCTCCCACAGTTGCTATGGTGATTTTCCCCCTCCCACAGTTGCTATGGTGATTTCCCCTTGCACAGTTGCTATGGTGATTTCCCCCTCCCACAGTTGCTATGGTGATTTCCCCCTCCCACAGTTGCTATGGTGCTTTCCCCCCTCCCACCGTTGCTATGGTGATTACCCCTCTCAGTTGCTATGGTGATTCCCTCCTCCCACAGTTGCTATGGTGATTTCCTCCTCCCACAGTTGCTATGGTGATTTCCCCCTCCTACAGTTGCTATGGTGATTTCCCCCTCCCACAGTTGCTATGGTGATTTCCCCCACCCACAGTTGCTATGGTGATTTCCCCCTCCCACAGTTTCTATGGTGATTTCCCCCCTCCCTCATTTGCTCTGGTGATTTCCCCTCCCACAGTTGCTATGGTGATTTCCCCCTCCAACAGTTGCTATGGTGATTTCCCCCTCCCACAGTTTCTATGGTGATTTCCCCCCTCCCTCATTTGCTCTGGTGATTTCCCCCTCCCACAGTTGCTATGGTGATTTCCCCCTCCAACAGTTGCTATGGTGATTTCCCCCTCCAACAGTTGCTATGGTGATTTCCCCCTCCCACAGTTTCTATGGTGATTTCCCCCCTCCCTCATTTGCTCTGGTGATTTCCCCCTCCAACAGTTGCTATGGTGATTTCCCCCACACAGTTGCTATGGTGATTTCGCCCCTCCCACAGTTGCTATGGTGAATTCCCCCCTCCCACAGTTGCTATGGTGATTTTCCCCTCCCACAGTTGCTGTGGTGATTTCGCCCCTCCCACAGTTGCTATGGTGATTTTCCCCTCCCACAGTTGCTATGGTGATTTTCCCCTTGCACAGTTGCTATGGTGGTTTCCCCCCCTCTCACAGTTGCTATGGTGATTTCCACCCCCCCCCCCCACAGTTGCTATGGTGATTTCCCCTCCCACAGTTGCTATGGTGATTTCCCCACCCCCACAGTTGCTATGGTGATTTCCCCCTCTCACAGTTGCTATGGTGATTTCCCCCCCCCACAGTTGCTGTGGTGATTTCCCCCCCCCCACAGTTGTTATGGTGATTTCTCCCTCCCACAGTTGCTATGGTGATTTCTCCCTCCTACAGTTGCTATGGTGATTTCCCCCTCCTACAGTTGCTATGGTGATTTCCCCTCCCACAGTTGCTATGGTGATTTCCCCCCCCCCACAGTTGCTATGGTGATTTCCCCACCCCCACAGTTTCTATGGTGATTTCCCCCTCCCACAGTTGCTATGGTGATTTCCCCCCCCCCACAGTTGCTGTGGTGATTTCCCCCCCCCCACAGTTGCTATGGTGATTTCCCCACCCCCACAGTTGCTATGGTGATTTCCCCCTCTCACAGTTGCTATGGTGATTTCCCCCCCCCCACAGTTTCTATGGTGATTTCCCCCCTCCCACAGTTGCTATGGTGATTTCCCCCCCACAGTTGCTGTGGTGATTTCCCCCTCTCAGTTGCTACGGTGATTTTCCCCCCACCCACAGTTGCTGTGGTTATTTCCCCCTCCCACAGTTGCTATGGTGATATCCCCCTCCCACAGTTGCTGTGGTTATTTCCCCCTCCCACAATTGCTATGGTGATTTTCCCCTCCCACAGTTGCTATGGTGATTTCCCCCCCTCTCACAGTTGCTATGGTGATTTCCCCCTCTCAGTTGCTATGGTGATTCCCCCCCTCCCACAGTTTCTATGGTGATTTCCCCCTCCCACAGTTGCTATGGTGATTTCCCCCTCCCACAGTTGCTATGGTGATTTCCCCTCCCACAGTTGCTCTGGTGATTTCCCCCTCCCACAGTTGCTATGGTGATTTCCCCCTCCCACAGTTGCTATGGTGATTTCCCCACCTCCCACAGTTGCTATGGTGATTTCCCCCTCCCACAGTTGCTATGGTGATTTCCCCCTCACACAGTTGCTATGGTGATTTCGCCCCTCCCACAGTTGCTATGGTGATTTCCCCCCTCCCACAGTTGCTATGTTGATTTCGCCCCTCCCACAGTTGCTATGGTGATTTCCCCCCTCCCACAGTTGCTATGTTGATTTCGCCCCTCCCACAGTTGCTATGTTGATTTCGCCCCTCCCACAGTTGCTATGGTGATTTCCCCCTCCCACAGTTTCTATGTTGATTTCCCCCCCTCCCACAGTTGCTATGTTGATTTCCCCCCTCCCACAGTTGCTATGGTGATTTCCCCCTCCCACAGTTGCTATGGTGATTTCCCCCCTCCCACAGTTGCTATGGTGATTTCCCCACCTCCCACAGTTGCTATGTTGATTTCCCCCCTCCCACAGTTGCTATGTTGATTTCCCCCTCCCACAGTTGCTATGGTGATTTCCCCCTCCCACAGTTGCTATGTTGATTTCGCCCCTCCCACAGTTGCTATGGTGATTTCCCCCCGCCCACAGTTTCTATGGTGATTTCCCCCTCCCACAGTTGCTATGGTGATTTCCCCCCTCCCACAGTTGCTATGTTGATTTCCCCCCTCTCACAGTTGCTGTGGTGATTTTCCCCCTCCCACAGTTGCTATGGTGATTTCCCCCTCCCACAGTTTCTATGGTGATTTCCCCTCCCACAGTTGCTATGGTGATTACCCCCCTCCCACAGTTTCTATGGTGATTTCCCCCTCCCACAGTTGCTATGGTGATTTCCCCCTCCCACAGTTGCTATGGTGATTTCCCCCTCCCACAGTTGCTACGGTGATTTCCCCTCCCACAGTTGCTATGTTGATTTCGCCCCTCCCACAGTTGCTATGGTGATTTCCCCCCTCCCACAGTTGCTATGGTGATTTCCCCCCTCCCACAGTTGCTGTGGTGATTTCCCCCTCCCACAGTTGCTATGGTGATTTCCCCCTCCCACAGTTGCTATGGTGATTTCCCCCCTCCCACAGTTGCTATGGTGATTTCCCCTCCCACAGTTGCTGTGGTGATTTCCCCCTCACACAGTTGCTACGGTGATTTTCCCCCCACCCACAGTTGCTATGGTGATTTCCCCCTCACACAGTTGCTATGGTGATTTTCCCCCCACCCACAGTTGCTATGGTGATTTCCCCCTCCCACAGTTGCTATGGTGATTTCCCGCTTGCACAGTTGCTATGGTGATTTCCATCTCTCTCACAGTTGCTATGGTGATTTCCCACTCTCAGTTGCTATGGTGATTTACCCCCTCCAACAGTTGCTATGGTGATTTCCCCCTCCCGCAGTTGCTATGGTGATTTCCCCCTCCCTCAGTTGCTATGGTGATTTCCCCCTCTCAGTTGCTATGGTGATTTACCCCCTCCAACAGTTGCTATGGTGATTTCCCCCTCCCGCAGTTGCTATGGTGATTTCCCCCTCCCTCAGTTGCTATGGTGATTTCCCCCTCTCAGTTGCTATGGTGATTTACCCCCTCCAACAGTTGCTATGGTGATTTCCCCCTCCCGCAGTTGCTATGGTGATTTCCCCCTCCCGCAGTTGCTCTGGTGATTTCCCCCTCCCTCAGTTGCTATGGTGATTTCCCCCTCCTACAGTTGCTATGGTGATTTCCCCCTCCAACAGTTGCTATGGTGATTTCCCCCTCCAACAGTTGCTATGGTGATTTCTCCCTCCTACAGTTGCTGTGGTGATTTCCACCTCCCACAGTTGCTATGGTGATTTCCCCCTCCCACAGTTGCTATGGTGATTTCCCCCTCCCACAGTTGCTATGGTGATTTCCCCCTCACACAGTTACTATGGTGATTTCCCCCTCCCACAGTTGCTATGGTGATTTCCCCCCTCCCACAGTTGCTATGGTGATTTGCCCCTCCCACAGTTGCTATGGTGATTTCCCCCTCTCAGTTGCTATGGTGATTTCCCCCACCTCAGTTGCTATGGTGATTTCCCCCTCCCACAGTTGCTATGGTGATTTCCCACTTGCACAGTTGCTATGGTGATTTCCACCTCCCACAGTTGCTATGGTGATTTCCCCCTCCCACAGTTGCTATGGTTATTTCACCCTCCCGCAGTTGCTATGGTGATTTCCCCCTCCCACAGTTGCTATGGTGATTTCCTCCTGCAGTTGCTGTGGTGGTTTTCCCCTCCCACAGTTGCTATGGTGATTTCCCCCTCCCACAGTTGCTATGGTGATTTCCCCCCTCACACAGTTGCTATGGTGATTTCCCCTCCCACAGTTGCTGTGGTGATTACCCCCCCTCCCACAGTTGCTATGGTGATTTCCCCTCCCACAGTTGCTATGGTGATTTCCCCCCGCCCACAGTTGCTATGGTGATTTCCCCCTCCCACAGTTGCTATGGTGATTTCCCCCTTGCACAGTTGCTATGGTGATTTCTCCCCTCCCACAGTTGCTATGGTGATTTCCACCTCCCACAGTTGCTATGGTGATTTCCCCCTCCCACAGTTGCTTTGGTGATTTCTCCCCTCCCACAGTTGCTATGGTGATTTCCACCTCCCACAGTTGCTATGGTGATTTCCCCTCCCACAGTTGCTATGGTGATTTCCCCCTCCCACAGTTGCTATGGTGATTTCTCCCCTCCCACAGTTGCTATGGTGATTTCCACCTCCCACAGTTGCTATGGTGATTTCCCCTCCCACAGTTGCTATGGTGATTTCCCCCCTCCCACAGTTGCTCTGGTGATTTCCCCCTCCCACAGTTGCTATGGTGATTTCCCCCTCTCAGTTGCTATGGTGATTTCCCCCTCCAACAGTTGCTATGGTGATTTCCCCCTCCAACAGTTGCTATGGTGATTTCCCCCTCCCACAGTTGCTATGGTGATTTCCCCCTCCCACAGTTGCTATGGTGATTTCCCCCTCACACAGTTACTATGGTGATTTCCCCCTCCCACAGTTGCTATGGTGATTTCCCCCCTCCCACAGTTGCTATGGTGATTTCCCCCTCCAACAGTTGCTATGGTGATTTCCCCCCTCCCACAGTTGCTATGGTGATTTCCCCCTCCCACAGTTGCTATGGTGATTTCCCACTTGCACAGTTGCTATGGTGATTTCCACCTCCCACAGTTGCTATGGTGATTTCCCCCTCCCACAGTTGCTATGGTTATTTCACCCTCCCGCAGTTGCTATGGTGATTTCCCCCTCCCACAGTTTCTATGGTGATTTCCCCCTCCCACAGTTGCTATGGTGATTACCCCCCTCCCACAGTTTCTATGGTGATTTCCCCCTCCCACAGTTGCTATGGTGATTTCCCCCTCCCACAGTTGCTATGGTGATTTCCCCCTCCCACAGTTGCTACGGTGATTTCCCCTCCCACAGTTGCTATGTTGATTTCGCCCCTCCCACAGTTGCTATGGTGATTTCCCCCCTCCCACAGTTGCTATGGTGATTTCCCCCCTCCCACAGTTGCTGTGGTGATTTCCCCCTCCCACAGTTGCTATGGTGATTTCCCCCTCCCACAGTTGCTATGGTGATTTCCCCCCTCCCACAGTTGCTATGGTGATTTCCCCTCCCACAGTTGCTGTGGTGATTTCCCCCTCACACAGTTGCTACGGTGATTTTCCCCCCACCCACAGTTGCTATGGTGATTTCCCCCTCACACAGTTGCTATGGTGATTTTCCCCCCACCCACAGTTGCTATGGTGATTTCCCCCTCCCACAGTTGCTATGGTGATTTCCCGCTTGCACAGTTGCTATGGTGATTTCCATCTCTCTCACAGTTGCTATGGTGATTTCCCACTCTCAGTTGCTATGGTGATTTACCCCCTCCAACAGTTGCTATGGTGATTTCCCCCTCCCGCAGTTGCTATGGTGATTTCCCCCTCCCTCAGTTGCTATGGTGATTTCCCCCTCTCAGTTGCTATGGTGATTTACCCCCTCCAACAGTTGCTATGGTGATTTCCCCCTCCCGCAGTTGCTATGGTGATTTCCCCCTCCCTCAGTTGCTATGGTGATTTCCCCCTCTCAGTTGCTATGGTGATTTACCCCCTCCAACAGTTGCTATGGTGATTTCCCCCTCCCGCAGTTGCTATGGTGATTTCCCCCTCCCGCAGTTGCTATGGTGATTTCCCCCTCCCTCAGTTGCTATGGTGATTTCCCCCTCCTACAGTTGCTATGGTGATTTCCCCCTCCAACAGTTGCTATGGTGATTTCCCCCTCCAACAGTTGCTATGGTGATTTCTCCCTCCTACAGTTGCTGTGGTGATTTCCACCTCCCACAGTTGCTATGGTGATTTCCCCCTCCCACAGTTGCTATGGTGATTTCCCCCTCCCACAGTTGCTATGGTGATTTCCCCCTCACACAGTTACTATGGTGATTTCCCCCTCCCACAGTTGCTATGGTGATTTCCCCCCTCCCACAGTTGCTATGGTGATTTGCCCCTCCCACAGTTGCTATGGTGATTTCCCCCTCTCAGTTGCTATGGTGATTTCCCCCACCTCAGTTGCTATGGTGATTTCCCCCTCCCACAGTTGCTATGGTGATTTCCCACTTGCACAGTTGCTATGGTGATTTCCACCTCCCACAGTTGCTATGGTGATTTCCCCCTCCCACAGTTGCTATGGTTATTTCACCCTCCCGCAGTTGCTATGGTGATTTCCCCCTCCCACAGTTGCTATGGTGATTTCCTCCTGCAGTTGCTGTGGTGGTTTTCCCCTCCCACAGTTGCTATGGTGATTTCCCCCTCCCACAGTTGCTATGGTGATTTCCCCCCTCACACAGTTGCTATGGTGATTTCCCCTCCCACAGTTGCTGTGGTGATTACCCCCCTCCCACAGTTGCTATGGTGATTTCCCCTCCCACAGTTGCTATGGTGATTTCCCCCCGCCCACAGTTGCTATGGTGATTTCCCCCTCCCACAGTTGCTATGGTGATTTCCCCCTTGCACAGTTGCTATGGTGATTTCTCCCCTCCCACAGTTGCTATGGTGATTTCCACCTCCCACAGTTGCTATGGTGATTTCCCCCTCCCACAGTTGCTATGGTGATTTCCCCCTCCCACAGTTGCTATGGTGATTTCCCCCTCACACAGTTGCTATGGTGATTTCCCCTCCCACAGTTGCTATGGTGATTTCCCCCTCCCACAGTTGCTATGGTGATTTCTCCCCTCCCACAGTTGCTATGGTGATTTCCACCTCCCACAGTTGCTATGGTGATTTCCCCTCCCACAGTTGCTATGGTGATTTCCCCCCTCCCACAGTTGCTCTGGTGATTTCCCCCTCCCACAGTTGCTATGGTGATTTCCCCCTCTCAGTTGCTATGGTGATTTCCCCCTCCAACAGTTGCTATGGTGATTTCCCCCTCCAACAGTTGCTATGGTGATTTCCCCCTCCCACAGTTGCTATGGTGATTTCCCCCTCCCACAGTTGCTATGGTGATTTCCCCCTCACACAGTTACTATGGTGATTTCCCCCTCCCACAGTTGCTATGGTGATTTCCCCCCTCCCACAGTTGCTATGGTGATTTCCCCCTCCAACAGTTGCTATGGTGATTTCCCCCCTCCCACAGTTGCTATGGTGATTTCCCCCTCCCACAGTTGCTATGGTGATTTCCCACTTGCACAGTTGCTATGGTGATTTCCACCTCCCACAGTTGCTATGGTGATTTCCCCCTCCCACAGTTGCTATGGTTATTTCACCCTCCCGCAGTTGCTATGGTGATTTCCCCCTCCCACAGTTGCTATGGTGATTTCCCCCTCCCACAGTTGCTATGGTGATTTCCCCCTCCCACAGTTGCTATGGTTATTTCACCCTCCCACAGTTGCTATGGTGATTTCCCCCTCCCACAGTTGCTATGGTGATTTCCCCCTCCCACAGTTGCTATGGTGATTTCCTCCTGCAGTTGCTATGGTGATTTCCCCCTCCCACCGTTGCTGTGGTGATTTCCCCCCTCACACAGTTGCTATGGTGATTTCCCCTCCCACAGTTGCTATGGTGATTTCCCCCCGCCCACAGTTGCTGTGGTGATTACCCCCCTCCCACAGTTGCTATGGTGATTTCCCCCTTGCACAGTTGCTATGGTGATTTCCCCCTTGCACAGTTGCTTTGGTGATTTCCCCACATCCCACAGTTGCTATGGTGATTACCCCCCTCCTGCAGTTGCTATGGTGATTTCCCCACATCCCACAGTTGCTATGGTGATTACCCCCCTCCTGCAGTTGCTATGGTGATTTCCCCCTCCCACAGTTGCTATGGTGATTTCTCCACCTCCCACAGTTGCTATGGTTATTTCCCCCTCCCACAGTTGCTATGGTGATTTCCCACACCCACAGTTGCTATGGTGAATTCCTCCTCCCACAGTTGCTATGGTGATTTCCATCTCTCTCACAGTTGCTGTGGTGATTTCTCCCTCCCACAGTTGCTATGGTGATTTCCATCTCTCTCACAGTTGCTATGGTGATTTCTCCCTCCCGCAGTTGCTATGGTGATTTCCCCCTCCCACAGTTGCTATGGTGATTTCCCCCACCCACAGTTGCTATGGTGATTTCCCCCTCCCACAGTTGCTATGTTGATTTCCCCCCTCCCTCAGTTGCTATGGTGATTTCCCCCCTCCCACAGTTGCTATGGTGATTTCCCCCCTCCCACAGTTGCTATGGTGATGTCCCCCCTCCCTCAGTTGCTATGTTGATTTCCCCCTCCCTCAGTTGCTATGGTGATTTCCCCCTCCCACAGTTGCTATGGTGATTTTCCCCCTCCCACAGTTGCTATGGTGATTTCCCCCTCCCACAGTTGCTATGGTGATTTCCCCCCTCCCACAGTTGCTATGGTGATTTCCCCCTCACACAGTTGCTATGGTGATTTCCCCCTCCCACAGTTGCTATGGTGATTTCCCCCTCCCACAGTTGCTATGGTGATTTCCCCCTCCCACAGTTGCTATGGTGATTTCCCCCCTCCCACAGTTGCTATGGTGATTTCCCCCTCCCACAGTTGCTATGGTGATTTCCCCCTCCCACAGTTGCTATGGTGATTTCCCCCTCCCACAGTTGCTATGGTGATTTCCCCCCTCCCACAGTTGCTATGGTGATTTCCCCCTCACACAGTTGCTATGGTGATTTCCCCCCTCCCACAGTTGCTATGGTGATTTCCCCCTCCCACAGTTGCTATGGTGATTTCCCCCTCACACAGTTGCTATGGTGATTTCCCCCTCACACAGTTGCTATGGTGATTTCCCCCCTCCCACAGTTGCTATGGTGAATTGCCCCCTCCCACAGTTGCTATGGTGATTTTCCCCTCCCACAGTTGCTGTGGTGATTTCCCCCTCCCACAGTTGCTGTGGTGATTTCCCCCTCTCAGTTGCTACGGTGATATTCCCCCTACCCACAGTTGCTATGGTGATTTCCCCCTCCCACAGTTGCTATGGTGATATCCCCCTCCCACAGTTGCTATGGTTATTTCCCCCTCCCACAATTGCTATGGTGATTTTCCCCTCCCAGTTGCTATGGTGATTTCCATCTCTCTCACAGTTGCTATGGTGATTTCCCACTCTCAGTTGCTATGGTGATTTACCCCCTCCAACAGTTGCTATGGTGATTTCCCCCTCCTAGTTGCTATGGTGGTTTCCCCCCCTCTCACAGTTGCTATGGTGATTTCCCCCCCCCACAGTTGCTATGGTGATTTCCCCTCCCACAGTTGCTATGGTGATTTCCCCCTCCCACAGTTGCTATGGTGATTCCACACTCCCAGTTGCTATGGTGATTTCCCCCTCCCAGATTTGCTGTGGTGATTTGCCCCTCCCAGAGTTGGTATGGTGCTTTCCCCCTCCCTCAGTTGCTAAGGTGATTTATCCCTCCCTCAGTTGGTATGGTGATTTCCCCTCCCACAGTTGCTATGGTGATTTCCCCGTTCCCACAGTTCCGATGGTGATTTCCCCACCCAACACAGTTGCTATGGTGATTTACCCCCTCCCCCAGTTGCTATGGTGATTTCTCCCCCCTCCTCACCTCCTCTCGTTCCTCCTCCTGCCCTCTCGCCGGGCTCCAGACGCCGTTACCCGCCGCCGCCCCCAAGTGCCTGCGGCCCGGGAGCAGAGGCCGCCCCGGGCATCCGATGGTCAGTTTTCGGCTCAGGCTCCGCACCGCCGCTGCCGCCATTATCCTCAACATGGCCCGGGGACCGAGACAGGGGGCTGGGCCTCCGCCGCGCAACCGCAAGCCACGCCCCTCTCAAGCACCCGCTGCGCAGCCGCAGAAGGAGGTACTCCAAGCCCCGCCCCAACCCTTCACCCTGTGCGCAGCCGAAGATGGAGGTAATCCAAACCCCGCCCCTCGCCTTCACCCTCTGCGCAGCCGCAGATGGAGGTACTCCAAGCCCCGCCCCTCACCAGTGGCCGCTGCGCAGCCGCAGATCGAGCTACTCCAAGCCACGCCCCTATCCTGCACCCGCTGCGCAGCCGTAGGAACACCAAGCACAATCCCTCGCCATCACGCGCTGCGCAGCCGCAGATCGAACTACTCTAAGCCACGCCCCTATCCTGCACCCGCTGCGCAGCCGCAGTTGCAGGTACACCAAGCACCGCCCCTCGCCATCACACGCTGCGCAGCCGCAGATCGGGCAACTCCAAGCCCCGCCCTTCTCCTTCACCCGCTGCGCAGCCGCAGACGGAAGGCACTCCCGGCTCCACCCCAATCCAGGAACCACTGCGCAGCCGCAGACGGCGGCTACTCCAGGCCCCTCCCCTTGCCCCGGGCCGGCGGGTTTGCGTCATTTCGTATGCCCGGTCCACACGCCGCGCATGCTCACAATTGGGCAGGCGGCGCGGTTCCCTCTGGGAGTTGTCGTCAACTGACTGGAGGCCTCAGACCTAGAGAACCTCAGAAATTCACAGCAAAAGGAGGCCATTCGGCCCATTGTGCCTGTATTGGCTCTTTGAAAGATTCTATCCATTTAGTCCCATTCCTCCCCTGCTGTTTCTCCATAAGGAGTGTGATGGAATACTCTCCACTTGCCTGGATGAGTTGCAGCTCCAATAACACTCAAGAAGCTCGACACCATCCAGGACAAAGCAGCCCGCTTGATTGGCACCCCATCCACCACCTTAAACATCCACTCCCTCCACCACTGGTGCACCGTGGCTGCAGTGTGTACCATCTACAAGATGCACTGCAGCAACTCGCCAAGGCTCCTTCGACAGCACCTCCCAAACTCACGCCCTCTTCCACCTAGAAGGACAAGGGCAGCAGGCGCATGGGAACACCACCACCTCCAAGTTACCCTCCAAGTGACACACCATCCTGACTTAGAAATATATCGGCCGATCCTTCATCGTCGCTGGGTCAAAATCCTGGAACTTCCTCCCTGACAGCACTGTGGGAGTACCATCACCACACGGACTGCAGCAGTTCAAGAAGGCGGCTCTCCACCACCTTCTCAAGGGCAACTAGGGATGGGCAATAAATGCTGGCATTGCCAGTGACGCCCTGATCCCACAAACAAATTTAAAAAAAAATCCCTGCAAATTGTCCCATTCAACTATTTATCTAATTTCCCCTTTTTTGAAAGTTCCTATTGAATCTGCTCTCACTGCCCCTTCAGGCAGCGCATTCCAGATCAAACAAAGAAATATTGTATTTCTACAGCGCCTTTCACAACCACCGGACGTCCCAAAACGTTTCACAGCCAATGAGAACATAAGAAGTAAGAGCAGGAGTAGGCCATTCAGCCCCTCGAGCCTGCTCCGCCATTCAATAAGATCGTGGCTGATCTTCGACCTCAACTCCACTTTCCCGCCCGATCTCCATATCCCTTGATTCCCCTAGAGTCCAAAAATCTATCGATCTCAGTCTTGAATAGACTCAAAAGACTCAGCATTCAAAGCCCTCTGGGGCAGAGAATTCCAAAGATTCACAACCCTCTGAGTGAAGAAATTCTTCCTCATCTCAGCCTTAAATGGCCGTCCCCTTATCCTGAGACTATGCCCCCTAGTTAGTCATAGAGTTATACAGCACAGAAAGAGGCCCTTCGGCCGATCGTGTCCGCGCCGGCCATCAAGCCGTCTATTCTAATCCCATTTTCCAGCACTTGGTCCGTAGCCTCAGTACTGCCCCTCCGACAGTGCGGCGCTCGCTCAGTACTGCCCCTCCGACAGTGCGGCGCTCCCTCAGTACTGTCCCTCCGACAGTGCGGCGCTCCCTCGGTACTGCCCCTCCGACAGTGCGCCGCTCCCTCGGTACTGCCCCTCCGATAGTGCGGCATTCCCTCAGTACTGCCCCTCCGACAGTGCAGTGCTCCCTCAGTACTGCCCCTCTGACAGTGCGGCGCTCCCTCAGTACTGCCCCTTCGACAGTGCGGCGCTCCCTCAGTACTGCCCCTCTGACAGTGCGGCGCTCCCTCAGTACTGCCCCTCCGACAGTGCTCCAAGATTGTGGGAGTGTATTTATCCCGCTTGCTCAGAATTATACCTTTAAAGGTGTTTCACTTGGCTACTACTGAAACGTATGGGGAAGCTAGATAAACATTGAAGAAAGAAAGACTTGCATTTCTACAGTGCCTTTCACCACCTCAGGACGTCCCAAAAGCGCTTTACAGCCAATGAAGTACTTCTGAAGTGTGGTCACTGTTGTAATGTAGGATACGTGGCAGCCAATTTACGCACCGCAAGATCGCACAAACAGCAATGTGGTAAAAGACCAGATCACCTGATTTTAGTGATGTTGATTTAAGGGGAAGCTTGATAAGTGCATGAGGAAGAATTAACGAGCGTTAGGTTACGAGGAGAGATTGCACAAACTAGGGTTGTATTCCCAGCAATTTAGAAGGTTAAGGGGTGACCTGATCAAAGTTTTCAGGATATTAAGGGGAACGGATAGGGTAGATCGAGAGAAACTATTTCCGCTGGTTGGAGATTCTAGGACGAGGGGGCATCGTCTAAAAATTAGAGCCAGACCTTTCAGGAGTGAAATTAGGAAACACTTCTACACACAAAGGGTGGTGGAAGTTTGGAACTCTCACCACAAACGACAATTGATGCTTAGATCAATTATTAATTTTAAATCGGAGATTGATAGCTTTTTGTTAACCAAAGATATTAAGGGATATGGGCCAAAGGTGGGTGTATGGAGTTAGGTCACAGATCAGCCATGATCTCATTGAATGGCGGAACAGGCTCGAGGAGCTGAATGGCCGCCTCCTGTTCCTGTGTAACAGGCTCGAGGGGCTGAATGGCCGCCTCCTGTTCCTGTGTAACAGGCTTGAGGGGCTGAATGGCCTCCTCCTGTTCCTGTGTAACAGGCTCGAGGGGCTGAATGGGACTCCTCCTGTTCCTGTGTAACAGGCTCAAGGGGGGCTGAATGGCCTCCTCCTGTTCCAGTGTAAAAGGCTCGAGGGGCTGAATGGCCTCCTCCTGTTCCTGTGTAACAGGCTCGAAGGGCTGAATGGCCTCCTCCTGTTCCAGTGTAAAAGGCTCGAGGGGCTGAATGGCCTCCTCCTGTTGCTATCTTCCTAGAAAGGAATAGCAGGATATGTTGATGGGGGTGAGATGAAGTAGGGTGGGAGGAGGCTTGTGTTTCTGTGCTGTACACCCTCCCGAAACTCCTTAACTTCAGTACTTCCTGCCGTTTAAGGTTAAGGACCTGGCTCCTGCTCTTGGCTCTTTCTGATTCCCAGATCCTGTTTGTTTATTAATCTACGGTTACTGCCACTGCGGGTTGTGATGACCTCAAGTTCACATGAATATTATGGGTCTTTTAGGAATACCCGTCTCTTTTTTTTCCCAAACACTCATTCTCCGGATGTGGGCATCACTGGTAAGGCCGCAGCTCAGTGGGTAGCACTCTCGCCTCTGAGTCAGAAGGTTAAGGGTTCAAGTCCCGCTTCAGAGATGTGAGCTCAAAAATCTAGGCTGACACGTCAGTGCAATACTGAGGGAGCGCCGCACTGTCGGGGGGGCAGTACTGAGGGAGCGCCGCACTGTCGGAGGTTCAGTACTGAGGGTGTGATGCACTGTCGGTGGGGCAGTACTGAGGGAGCGCCGCACTGTCGGAGGGGCAGTACTGAGGGAGCGCCGCACTGTCGGAGGGGCACTACTGAGGGAGCGCCGCACTGTCGGAGGGGCAGTACTGAGGGAGCGCCGCACTGTCGGAGGGGCAGTACTGAGGGAGCACTGCACTGTCGGAGGGGCAGTGCTGAGGGAGCGCTGCACTGTCGGATGGGCAATACTGAGGGAGCCCTGCACTGTTGGAGGGGCAGTGCTGAGGGAGCGTTGCACTGTCGGAGGGGCAGTACTGAGGGAGCGCTGCACTGTCGGAGGGGCAGTACTGAGGGAGCGCTGCACTGTCGGAGGTGCCATCTTATGGATGTGACGTTAAACCGAGGACCTGTCTGCCCGCTAAGGTGGACGTAAAAAATCCCACCTCCAGTATTTCGAAGAAGAGCAGGGGAGTTCTCCCTGCTGTCCTGGCCAATATTCATCCCTCAATCAACATCACTAAAAAAAAGATTAATTGGTCATTATCACATTGCTGTCTGTGGGAGCTTGCTGTGCAGAAATTGGCTGCCGCTTTTCCTACATTACAACAGTGACTACACTTCAAAAGTACTTCATTGGCTGTAAAGAGCTTTGGGATGTCCTGAGGTTGTGAAAGGCGCTATAGAAATGCAAGTCTTTCTTCCATTTATTGCCTATCCCGAGTTGCCCTTGAGAAGGTGGTGGTGAGCCGTCTTCTTGAACCGTTACAGTGCTGTTAGGGAGGGAGTTCCAGGATTTCGATCCAGCCACGATGAAGGATCGGCGATATACTTCCACATCACGATGGTGTGTGACTTGGAGGGGAACTTGGAGGTGGTGGTGTTCCCATGCGCCTGCTGCCCTTGTCCTTCTAGGTGGAAGAGGTCGCAGATTTGGGAGGTGCTGCCGAAGAAGCCTTGGCGAGTTGCTGCAGTGCATCACGTATCTAGTACCGAGCCCCCCCCCCACACACACACACACACTGAGCAGGAAAGGCCCAGGCTCCATCCCCGGCCTGTGCGGAGTTAGCCTGATCTCACACCCGGTGTGGTACTGAGCCCCCCACACACACACACACCCACACACACACAGCAGGAAAGGCCCAGGCTCCATCCCCGGCCTGTGCTGAGGTAGCGGATCACGCACGCACCGGGAGGGGCATCAGGTGAGAACAAAATCTAGGCCTGCTATAATGCACCTCATTGCAGAAAAGTCTGTCAGCAGCCGGGGATGGAAAAGCAGGAAGCACTCAGATGAAGTACAGGGAAGGACAACAACAACAACTTGAATTTATATAGCGCCTTTAACGTAGTAAAACGTCCCAAGGCGCTTCACAGGAGCGATTATCAAACAAAATTTGACACCGAGCCACATAAGGAGATATTAGGGTGGATGAAAGAGGTAGGTTTTAAAGAGCGTCTTAAAAGGAGGAAAGAGAGGCGGAGAGGTTTAGGGAGGGAATTCCAGAGCTTAGGGCCCAGGCAGCTGAAGGCACGGCCGCCAATGGTGGAGCAATTAAAATCAGGGATGCACAAGAGGCCAGAATTGGTGGAGCGCAGAGATCACGGAGGGTTGTAGGGGCTGGAGGAGGTTACAGAGATAGGGAGGGTTGTAGAGGCTGGAGGAGGTTACAGAGATAGGGAGGGGTGTAGGGGCTGGAGGAGGTTACAGAGATAGGGAGGGGTGTAGGGGCTGGAGGAGGTTACAGAGATAGGGAGGGGTGTAGGGGCTGGAGGAGGTTATAGAGATAGGGAGGTTTGTAGGGCTGGAGGAGCTTACAGAGATAGGGAGGGTTGTAGGGGCTGGAGGAGGTTACAGAGATAGGAAGGATTGTAGGGGCTGGAGGAGGTTACAGAGATAGGGAGGTGGGGCGAGGCCCATGGAGGGATTTGAACACGAGGATGGAGAATTTTTTTAATTGAGGCGTTGCCGGACTGGGAGCCAATGTCGGCCAGCGAGCACAGTGGGTGAACGGGACTTGGTGCGAGTTGGGACACGGGGCTCGCAGGAGTTTAAGTTTACGGAGGGCGGAAGATGGGAGGCCGGCCGAGCGATCGCTGGCATAGCCAAGTCTAGAGGCAACAAGTAGCACCAACCAAAAAGGGGGCAGGGGAGAAATATAATATAAAATAAAAAACATACACACACACACACACAAACAGTTTGACAACTGGTGTTATTTTTCAGTTAGATTTCCAGCAATTATCTGCTCGATACAAAAAAGCGAGGGCGACCTCGCAAAGAGCGGGAATCGGAACCTCATTCACAGTGTAAAAATGGTGGAGGGGGAACGCCTGTCCACATCCCCTCCTCTCGGTGTTCCTGCCGAGGGAACAAGGATCTCGAGGAAGAGAATCGATAATCCGTCCGCTTTCGAGGGACTGAAATAAAGAAATAAAGGGGGGGGCGGACCGAACGAGCTCCCCGCTGCCCCGTTAATAGCTGTAGTTCTCGGTGTACAGCGAGTAGTTGGCAGCGATATTGGTGTCTCCCGATGGGACATATTCTCCCTTCGAAGCCAGGCTGTTAATCTGCGTTAAAACAAAACAAATCACAATCACCGTTTAGAGACGGTCCCTCACTTTATATATCAGGTGTACGGGTCAGGGCGGTCTGTGTCTGTTTAGGGACAGTCCCTAACTCGACAGCAGATTCAGGGGTGAGGGAGGCTGATTGAGGAGAAACGTGTGGTGTGTTTAGGGACGGTCCCTCACTTGCCAGATTCAGGGGACAGACTGAGGTGAGGAGCGTCTGTGGGTTTACAGATGGTCCCTAACTTTACAAGCGTTACTGGGTTGAGGGAGTGCCCGTGTGTCTAGGGATGGTTCCAAAGTGCGTCGTAATATAGGTTACACACGAGGTGCAGGAGCACTGCACTGTCGGAGGGGCAGTACTGAGGGAGCGCTGCACTGTCGGAGGGGCAGTACTGAGGGAGCGCTGCACTGTCGGAGGGGCAGTACTGAGGGAGCGCTGCACTGTCGGAGGGGCAGTACTGAGGGAGCGCTGCGCTGTCGGAGGGGCAGTACTGAGGGAGTGCTGTGCTGTCGGAGGGGCAGTACTGAGGGAGCGCTGCACTGTGGGAGGGGCAATACTGAGGGAGTGCTGCACTGTCGAAGGGGCAGTACTGAGGGAGCGCTGCACTGTCGAAGGGGCAGTACTGAGGGAGTGCTGCACTGTCGGAGGGGCAGTACTGAGGGAGTGCTGCACTGTCGGAGGGGCAGTACTGAGGGAGCTCTGCAATGTCGGAGGGGCAGTACTGAGGGAGCGCTGCACTGTCCAAGGGGCAGTACTGAGGGAGCGCTGCACTGTCGGAGGGGCAGTACTGAGGGAGTTCCGCACTGTCGGAGGGGCAGTACTGAGGGAGCGCTGCACTGTCGGAGGGGCAGTACTGAGGGAGCGCCGCACTGTCGGAGGGACAGTACTGAGGGAGCGCCGCACTGTCCGAGGGGCAGTACTGAGGGAGCGCCGCACGGTCCGAGGGGCAACACCGAGGGAGCGCTGCACTGTTCGAGGGGCCGTCTTTCGGGGTGAGACGTTAAACACAAGGGGCCCAAATTCTGCCCTCTGGGGTGGGGAACATAAAAGGATCCCCACAGCCACTATTTTCAAAATTGGCCATTTTTTCCCCCCGTGGGATCTTGCTGTGTGCAACAAAGGCGGCCGCAGTTCGTCTCCGCCACAGGGCATCCGGGAAAGTATGAGAGAGAAAGCTCCAACATCGAACTGTTCTGCCTTTCCCCCCCGCCTCCCTAACCCCCCAACCTACCTTGGCCCGCTTGCCAAAGGCCTCCTGCGCCAGGGCAGCGTTCTCCTCCTTGCCCGACCAGGCCGAGAGGGCTGAAGCCTGCAGGGCTCGGCCATAGGAGAAGGTCAGCTTCCAGGGCTTGCGGAGGGGGCACAGGTTGATGGCATTGAGGTGGACAGAGGCCTCCTCCTCACTCTGGCCTCCAGACAGGAAGCAGATGCCTGAGAGAGAGAGAGAGAGAAAAGAGATAAGGTTCAGAGAATAGATAAGGTTCAGAGAATCATACCACAAGAACTCGCATTTATATCGTGCCTAGGCTTTGTATCACATGTCCCTTGCTTTTTGTGGTATATACCAATGATTTGGACTTGAATGTAGGAAGTAGGATTAAGAAGTTTGCAGTTGATACAAAAATTGGCCGTGTGGTTGATAATGAAAAGGAAAGCTGTAGACTGCAGGAAGATATCAATGGACTGGTCAGGTGGTCAGATCAGTGGCAAATGGAATTCAATCCGGAGAAGTGTGAGGTAATGCATTTGGGGACGGCTAACAAGGAAAGGGAATACACAATAAATGGTAGTGAGAAGGGCAGAAGATCTGAGGGACCTTGGAGTGCATGTCCACAGATCCCTGAAGGTAGCAGGACAGGTAGATAAGGTGGCTAAGAAGGCATACAGGATACTTGCCTTTATTAGCAGAGGCATAGAATACAAGAGCAGGGAGGTTATGCTTGAACTGCATAAATGACTAGTTAGGCCGCAGCTAGAGTATTGCGTGCAGTTCTGGTCACCACATTACAGGAAGGATGTGATTGCACCAGAGAGGGTGCAGAGGAGATTTACGAGGATGTTGCCTGGGCTGGAGAATCTTAGCTATGAGGAAAGATTGCATAGGTTGGGTTTGTTTTCTTTGGGACAGAGGAGGCTGAGGGGAGACCTTATTGAGGTGTATAAAATTATGAGGGCCTAGATAGAGTGGATAGGAAGGACCTATTTCCCTTAGCAGAAGGGGTCGATAACCAGGGGGCATAGATTTAAAGTAATTGGTAGGAGGTTTAGAGGGGAGTTGAGGAGAACTTTTTTCACCCAGAGGGTGGTGGGGGTCTGGAACTCACTGCCTGAAAGGGTGATAGAGGCAGAAACCCTCATCTCATTTAAAAAATACTTGGATATGCACTTGAAGTGCCGTAACCTACAAGGCTATGGACCAAGTGCTGGAAAGTGGGATTAGGGTGGATAGCTCTTTGTCGGCCGGCACGGACAAGATGGGCCGAATGGCCTCCTTCTGTGCCATAAATTTCTATGATTCTATGTATCTGTAAGAGAAAGAGAGAGAGAGAGAAAGAGGGAGAGAAAGGAAGAGAGAGAGAGAGAGAAAAGAAGGAAAATCACAGAATGGTTACAGCATGGAAGGCGGCCATTTGGCCCATCGAGCCCGTGCCGGCTCTCTGCAAGAGCACTTCAGCTAGTCCCACTCCCCCGCCCTTTCCCCATAGCCCTGCAAATTTTTTTCCTTCAGGTACTTATCCAACTCTCTTTTGAAAACCGTGATTGAGTCATAAGAACATAAGAAATAGGAGCAGGAGTAGGCCATTCGGCCCTTCAAGCCTGCTCCGCCATTCAATGAGATCATGGCTGATCTTCTGCCTCAACTCCATTCACCAGCCCCATCGCCATATCCCTTGATGCCCTTGCTAGTCAGAAATCTATCGACTTCTGTTTTGAATATACCCAATGACTGAGCCTCCACAGCCCTCTGGGGTCGAGAATTCCAAAGATTCACCACCCTCTGTGAGAAGAAATTTCTTCTCATCTCCGTCCTGAATGGCCTACCCTTTATCTTGAGGCTGTGGCCCCTGGTTCTAGACTCCCCAGCTAAGGGAAACATTCTCCCAGCATCCACCCTATCAAGCCCTGTAATAATTTTGTATGCTTCAATGAGAACGCCCCTCATTCTTCTGAATTCAAGAGAATACAGGCCTAGTTTACTCAATCTCTTCTCATATGACAGTCCCGCCATCCCAGGAATCAATCTCGTGAACCTTCATTGCACTCCCTCTATGGCAAGTATATCCTTCCTTAGGTAAGGAGACCAAAATTGTACACAGTACTCCAGGTGTGGTCTCACCAAGGCCCTATATAATTGGAGTAAGACTTCTTTACTCCTGTACTCAAATCCTCTTGTAATGAAGGCTAGCATACCATTTGCCTTCCTAATGACTTGCTGCACCTGCACATTCACTTTCAGTGACTCATGTACAAGGACACCCAGGGCCCTTTGAGCATCTGCATTCCTCAATCTTTCACCATTTAGGAAATACTCTGCCTTTCTGTTTTTTCTACCAAAGTGGATAACTTCACATTTATCCACATTATATTCCATCTGCCATGTTCTCGCCCACTCACTGAGCCTGTCGAGATCCCCTTGAAGCCTCTTCACATCCTCTTCACAACTGACACTGCCACCTAGCTTTGTAACATCAGCAAATTTGGAAATGTTACATTTAGTCCCCTCATCCAAATCATTGATATAGATTGTGAATAGCTGGGGCCCAAGTACCGATCCTTGCGGTACTCCACTAGTCACAGCCTGCCATCCTGTAAAAGACCCGTTTATCCCTACTCTTTGTTTTCTGTCTGTTAACCAATTCTCAATCCATGCTAGTATATTACCCCCAATTCCATGTGCCCTAATTTTGTTCACCAACCTCTTGTGTGGGACCTTATCGAAGGCCTTCTGAAAATGCAGATACACTGCATCTACCGGTTCCCCTTCGTCTACTCCACTGGTTACATCCTCAAAGAACTCCAATAGGTTTGTCAAACAGGATTTCCCTTTCATAAATCCATGTTGACTCTGCCCAGTCTTACTATTAGTTTCTAAGTGCCCAGTTATTGCATCCTTTATAATAGATTCCAGCATTTTCCCAACTACTGATGTGAGGCTAACAGGTCTGTAGTCCCTGTTTTCTCTCTCCCTCCTTTCTTAAATAGCAGGGTTACATTTGCTATCCTCCAATCTGCAGGAACCGTTCCAGAATCTATAGAATTTTGGAAGATGACAACCAATGCGTCCACTATTCCAATGACCACCTCTTTCAAAACCCGAAGATGTAGGTCATCCGGTCCTTGGGATTTATCGACTTTTAGTCCCATTAATTTTGCTAGTACTGTTTTTTTACTAATAATAATTTCTTTAAGTTCCTCATTCTCGCCACACCCTTGGTTTTCTCATATTTCTGGGAGGTTTTGTGTCTTCCTCCGTGAAGACAGAAACAAAGTATTTATTTAATTTCTCTGCCATTTCCTCATTCCCCATTATAAATTCTCCCGTCTCTGACTGTAAAGGACCTACATTTACCTTCGCCAGTCTTTTCCTTTTCACATACCTATAGAAGCTTTTACAATCCATTTTTATATTTTTCGCTAGTTTGTGCTCATATTCCATTTTCCCTTTATCAATTTCCTGGTCCCCCTTTGCTGATTTCTGAAAAGATCCCAATCCTCAGGCTGACCGCTTTTTCTGGCAACTTTATAAGCTTCCTCCTTTGACTTAATACTAGCTTTAATTTCTTTTGTTAGCCATGGCTGGAGCACTTTTCCTTTTGGGTTTTTATGCCCTAGAGGAATATATGTTTGTTGCAAATTATGCATTATTTCCTTGCATGTTAGTCAGTCGGCCTCCACCACCCTTTCAGGCAGTGCATTCCAGATCCTAACCACTCGGAGTAAAAAAGTTTTTCCACATGTCGCCTTTGGTTCTTCTGCCAATCACCTTAAATCTGTGTCCTCTGGTTCTCGACCCTTCCGCCAATGGGAACAGTTTCCCTCTATCTACTCTGTCTAGACCCCTCATGATTTTGAACACCTCTATCAAATCTCCTCTCAATCTTCTCTGCTCCAAGGAGAACAACCCCAGCTTCTCCAGTCTATCCACGTAACTGAAGTCCCTCATCCCTGGAACCATTCTCGTAAATCTCCTCTGCACCCGCTCTAAGGCCTTCACATCTTGACTAAAGTGCGGTGCCCAGAATTGGACACAATACTCCAGTTGAGGCCGAACCAGTGTTTTATACAGGTTCATCATAATTTCCACACTTTTGTAATCTATACATCAAGCCCAGGATCCTGTAAGCATTTTTTAAACTGCTTTCTCAACCTGTGCCGCCACCTTCAACAATTTGTGCATATATACCCCCAGGTCTCTCTGTTCATGCACCCACTTTAGGATTGTACCCTTTAGTTTATATGTCCTCTTCTCATTCTTTCTACCAAAATGTATCACTTCACACTTTTTCTGTGTTAAATTTCATCTGCCACGTGTCCGCCCATTCCACCAGCCTGTCTATGTCCTCTTGAAGTCTATCACTCTCCTCCTCACTGTTCACTATACTTCCAAGTTTTGTGTCATCTGCAAATTTTGAAATTGTGCCCTGTACACCCACGTCCAAGTCATTAATATATATCAAGAAAAGCAGTGGTCCTGGTACCGACCCCTGGGGAACACCACTCTATACCTTCCTCCAGTCTGAAAAACAACCGTTCACCACTACTCTCTGTTTCCTGTCACTTAGCCAATTTCGTATCCACGCTGCCACTGTCCCTTTTATTCCATGGGCTTCAACTTTGCTGGCAAGCCTATTATGTGGCACTTTGTCAAATGAAGAGAGAGAGAGAGAGAGAGAGAGAGAGAGGAAAAGAGAGGAAAAGAGAGAGAGAGAGAGAGAGAGAGAGAGAGAGAGAGAGAGAGAGAAAAGAGACAGGGAGGCAGAGACACGGATTTCCGGTCGCGCTCTCACCAGGTACTGCGGCGGGCACGGTGCGACGCAAGGCCGTGACGGTTGCCATGCCGACCTCTTCGGGGCTGAACTTCTTGGTGCAGCAGTGTCCGGCAGTCACCATGTTGGGTTTGAGCAGCGTCCCCTCCAAGTACACGTGATGGTCGTTCAGGGCCTTGTAACAGGCCGCCAGCACCTGGGCAACAGAAAGAGACAAAACCGCGGGCTCGTTAAACCGGGCAAGGCCCTGCGTCTGGGCCCGGCGAGTGGGTGTGCGGAGGGCGGAGGTGCAAACCAGCCGGGCCTCAGCTCCTGACCGCTGTCCAGCGCCCGCCACGGGGCACATCCAATCAGAATCCTCCCTTCCTCTACCCATTACACAGAATCCTCCCTTCCCAGAATCCTCCATTGCCCAATTACCCAGAATCCTCCCTTTCCCATTACCCAGAATCTTCCCTATTACCCAGAATCCTCCAGTGCCCCATTACCCAGAATCCTCCATTGCCCCATTACCCAGAATCCACCAATGCCCCATTACCCAGAATCCTCCAGTGCCCCATTACCCAGAATCCTCCAGTGCCCATTACCCAGAATCTTCCCTATTACCCAGAATCCTCCATTGTCCCATTACACAGAATGCACCAATGCCCCATTACCCAGAATCCTCCAGTGTCCCACTACCCATAATCCTCCAGTGCCCCATTACCCAGAATCCTCCTTTCCCCATGACCCAGAATCCTGCATTGCCCCATTACCCAGAATCCTCCAGTGTCCCGTTACCCAGAATCCTCCAGTACCCCATGACCCAGAATCCTCCAGTGCCCCATGACCCAGAATCCTCCAGTGCCCCATGACCCAGAATCCTCCAGTGCCCCATGACCCAGAATCCTCCAGTGCCCCATGACCCAGAATCCTCCAGTGCCCCATGACCCAGAATCCTCCAGTGCCCCAGAATCCTCCAGTGCCCCGTGACCCAGAATCCTCCAATGCCTCATTACCCAGAATCCTCCAGTGTCCCGTTACCCAGAATCCTCCAGTACCCCATGACCCAGAATCCTCCAGTGCCCCATGACCCAGAATCCTCCAGTGCCCCATGACCCAGAATCCTCCAGTGCCCCATGACCCAGAATCCTCCAGTGCCCCATGACCCAGAATCCTCCATTGCCCCATGACCCAGAATGCACCAATGCCCCATTACCCAGAATCCTCCAGTGCCCCATTACCCAGAATCCTCCAGTGCTCCATTTCCCAGAATCCTCCAGTGTCCCGTTACCCAGAATCCTCCAGTACCCCATGACCCAGAATCCTCCATTGCCCCATTACCCAGAATGCACCCGTGCCCCATTACCCATAATCCTCCAGTGCCCCATTACCCAGAATCCTCCAGTGCCCCATTACCCAGAATCCTCCTTTCCCCATGACCCAGAATCCTGCATTGCCCCCTTACCCAGAATCCTCCAGTACCCCATTGCCCAGAATCCTCCAGTGCCTCGTTACCCAGAATCCTCCAGTGCCTCGTTACCCAGAATCCTCCAGTGTCCCGTTACCCAGAATCCTCCAGTACCCCAGGACCCAGAATCCTCCAGTGCCCCATGACCCAGAATCCTCCAGTGCCCCGTGACCCAGAATCCTCCAGTGCCTCGTGACCCAGAATCCTCCAGTGCCCCGTGACCCAGAATCCTCCAGTGCCCCGTGACCCAGAATCCTCCAGTGCCCCGTGACCCAGAATCCTCCAGTGCCCCGTGACCCAGAATCCTCCAGTGCCCAGTTACCCAGAATCCTCCAGTGCCCCATTGCCCAGAATCCTCCAGTGCCTCATTACCCAGAATCCTCCAGTGTCCCGTTACCCAGAATCCTCCAGTACCCCATGACCCAGAATCCTCCAGTGCCCCATGACCCAGAATCCTCCAGTGCCCCATGACCCAGAATCCTCCAGTGCCCAGTTACCCAGAATCCTCCAGTGCCCCATGACCCAGAATCCTGCATTGCCCCCTGACCCAGAATCCTCCAGTGCCCCGTTACCCAGAATCTTCCAGTGCCCCGTTACCCAGAATCCTCCAGTACCCCGTTACCCAGAATCCTCCAGTGCCCCGTTACCCAGAATCCTGCATTGCCCCATTACCCAGAATCCTCCATGCCCCATTACCCTCGGGTGACATCCCGCCCACCAATTGGAACCCGCCCCACCTCAGAGCCCTGCCCACTTTATCGACCGTCCACAGGGCAGCTCGGGCTGGCTCCGGATTTGAACCCGCGCGTAGTCGGGGACGAGCATCCTGAAACGAGGACTCATCCGAGGGGGGGGGGGGGGGTATGGTCACCCGACTCTACCCAGAATTCCACCCTTCCCCTTCTACTGAGAATCCTCCCTCCTACCCACGAGCCAATCAGAAGTCTGGGAGTTCCCGCCACACCAGAGCACCGCACCCCACCCCGCCTGCGAGGCCTCACCTTCTCCGTCACGTACTGGCTGCGCTGGAGGTCGTGACTCCCATCGGTCAGGATCTCAGGCTCCACGACGGGCACGAGGCCATGCTGGAATGAAGCAGAAAGCATGCCTCAGGCTTTATCCCCCGAGAGACTTGGGCCTTCTCAACAACAATTTGTATTTATACAGTGCCTTTAATGTAGTAAAACGTCCCAAGGCACTTCACAGGTTCCAGATTTCCACCACCCTTTGTGTGAAGAAGTGCTTCCTGACATCACCCCTGAACGGCCTGGCTCCAATTTTAAGGCGATGCCCCCCTTGTTCTGGACTCCCCCCACCAGAGGAAATAGTTTCTCTCTGTCGACCCCATCAACTCCTTTAATCATCTTGAAACACCTCGATTCAATCGCCCCTTAATCTTCTACACTCGAGGGAATTCAAGCCTAGTCTGTGCAACCTGCCCTCGGAATTTAACCCTTTTAGCCCCGGTATCAATCTGGTGAATAGAAACATAGACATAGAAAAATAGGAGCAGGAGTCGGCCATTCGAGCCTGCTCCGCCATTCAATCTGATCATGGCTGATCCTCTATTTCAATACCATATTCCCGCTCTCTCCCCATACCCCTTGATGCCTTTTGTGTCTAGAAATCTATCTGTCTCCTTCTTAAATATATTCAGTGACTTGGCCTCCACAGCCTTCTGTGGTAGAGAATTCCACAGGTTCACCACCCTCTGAGTGAAGAAATTTCCCCTCATCTCAGTCCTAAATGTCCTACCCCGTTTCCTGAGACTGTGACCCCTCGTTCTCGACCCCCCCCCCAGCCAGGGAAAACATCCTCCCTGCATCCAGTCTGTCATAGAAACAGAGAAGATAGGAGCAGGAGTAGGCCATTCGGCCCCTTGAGCCTGCTCCGCCATTCGATGAGATCATGGCTGATCATCCAAACTCAGTACCCTGTACCTGCCTTCTCCCCATATCCCTTGATCCCTTTAGCTTTAAGAAATATATCTAACTCATTCTTGAATATATTTAATGACTTGGCCTCAACTGCCTTCTGTGGTAGAGAATTCCACAGGTTCACCACTCTCTGGGTGAAGAAATTCTTCCTCATTTCTGTCCTAAATGGCTTACCCCTTATCCTTAGACTGTGACCCCTGGTTCTGGACTCTCCGACCATCGGGAACATTCTTCCTGCATCTAGTTTGTCCAGACCTGTCAGAATTTTATATGTTTCGATGAGATCCCCTCTCATTCTTCTGTACTCCAGCGAGTATAAGCCCAATCGACCCAATCTCTCCTCATATGTCATTCCTGCCATCCCAGGTATCAGCCTTGTGAATCTTTGCTGAACTCCTTCCATGGCAAGAACATCCTTCCTCAGATAAGGCGACCAAAACTGCACACAGTACTCAAGGTGTGGTCTCACCAAGGCCCTGTACAACTGTAGCAAGACATCCTTGCTCCTGTACTCAAACCCTTTCGCTATGAAGGCCAACATACCATTTGCCTTCTTAACTGCCTGCTGCACCTGCATGCTTACCTTCAGCGACTGGTGCACAAGGACACCCAGGTCTCGTTGCACTTCCCCTTCTCCCAATCTATTGCCATTCAGATAATAATCTGCCTTCCTGTTTTTGACACCAAAGTGGTAAGGATATATCTTTCTTTAGGTAAGAATCTGTGCTGCTCCCCCTCCAAGGCTAGTATATCCTTCCTGAGGTGCGGTGCCCAGAACTGAACAGTTACACCAGATGGAGGTCTGACCAGTGCTTTATATAAACCGTAATGTAACTTCAAGCCCTTTGGCGACTCGGGGGGCCCAGGTACATCGATCATTAAAATGTCACAAACAGGTGCAGAAAATAATCAAGGCAGCTAATGGGATGCTGGCCTTTATATCTAGAGGACTAGAATACAAGGGGGTAGAAGTCATGCTGCAGCTATACAAAATCCCGGTTAGACCATACCTGGAGCACTGTGAGCAGTTCTGGGCACCACACCTTAGGAAGGATATATTGGCCTTGGAGGGAGTGCAGCGTGGGTTTACCTGAAATGATACTCGGACTTCAAGGGTTAAGTTACGAGGAGAGATTACACAAACTAGGGTTGTATTCCCTTGGAATTTAGAAGGTTAAGGGGTGATCTGATCGAAGTTTTCAAGATATTAAGCAGAATAGATAGGGTAGATCGAGAGAAACTATTTCCGCTGGTTGGGGATTCTAGGACTCGGGGGCATAGTCTAAAAATGAGATAGTAGCCATGATGTGGAGATGCCGGTGTTGGACTGGGGTGGACAAATGTGAGAAGTCGCACAACACCAGGTTATAGTCCAACAGCTTTATGTGAAATCACAAGCTTTCGGAGCGCTGCTCCTTCGTCAGGTGAAGTGAAGAGATGCAATTAGGCACAGCATATATAGTCAGAGAACACTGCCAGATGATTAGTTAACCCCACCTGACGTAGAGTCATCCAGACTCGAGTCGTCGTTGGCTTGTTCCCTCTACACAGCTGCGGCCGGACCTGCTGTGATTTCCAGCAAAAAAAGTTTTTTGTTTTCCATACAGACCCCAGCATCTGCCACATTTGACCCCCTTGTGACCCCACCTCATTGTCTTTGATGTAATGTTTTCCTGACTGACCTGTTTGGACACCATCCACACCTTTGATTGCCGTGATTATCTCTCTGCCGAGGTGTGATAAAGGGCAGTTGGAAAGATTAACTGTAATCATCTGGCAGTGTTCTCTGACTATATATGCTGTGCCTATATGCATCTCTTCACTTCACCTGATGAAGGAGCAGCGCTCCGAAAGCTTGTGATTTCAAATAAAACTGTTGGACTATAACCTGGTGTTGTGCGACTTCTCACATTTGTCCACCCCAGTCCAACACCGGCAGCTCCACATATTGGTGTCTTGTCCAAGAACTCTGAGTGTATCGTTAAGATCTTACAACCTGATGGCATTTTCCCGCTGCTGGAGCGACCTCCTCTCCCCCCTGGTGCACCAGCCATCCTCCCGGAAGCGAGAGGCAGCCTGGCACTGCCCGCCACCTACCTGCTGGCAGATGCTGGCGTAACGGGCCAACACGTCGGCGTTCTTCTGGATGGCCAGCTGCGACGGGGCCTTGTCGGTGATCTTCAGCACGCTGCGCCACTTGGCAAACTCCACGCCGTCCTTCTTGTACTGGGCGCAGCGCTCCGCCAGTCCGTCCAACCCTGGCAGCGAGGGAGGGGCACAGAAAACAAAACCAGGATTAGCGCAAGACTTCAGGGGAGGAGCACGCGCCTCTGGGACAGGATCATTTAGTAGACCAGAATCATATACATATAAATCCGAAGTGTAGCCATTGACCAATTAATATTACCCATAATTACGCCTGGGTAACTAAAAAGCTAAGGCTTGTTCAAAAATGCAGCTGCAAAGACAGTCAAAAGCAGTTTTGACTAAGTTTTGATAACAAACAGCCACAGGCTGCGAATGAAGGTTAAATTGTTAAATAACATATTACGATGCTAAGTAGAAATTAGAATTCACGTAACAAAACTAATTGCAAAGATATTTTTAAAAATAAATTAGTAGAGGGACATAAAATGAGAGAGATCATGGAGATAAGGTATGGCGGCGAGGGAGGGGCACAGAAAACAAACCAGGGTTAGCGCAATACTTCAGGGGAGGAGTACACCTCTGGGACAGGATCGGTCAGCGACGGGGGGGCACGCAAGGGTCAGTGTAACAGAGAGTAGGGATAAATGGGTCTTTTTCGGGGTGGCAGGCGGTGACTAGTGGGGTACCGCAGGGATCAGTGCTTGGGCCCCAGCTATTCGCAATATATATCAACGATTCGGATGAGGGAACCAAATGTAATATTTCCAAGTTTGCTGGCGACACGAAACTAGGTAGGACTGTGAGTTGTGAGGAGGATGCAAAGAGGCTTCAAAAGGTGATTTAGACAAGTTGAGTGAGTGGGCAAATACATGGCAGATGCAGTATAACGTGGATAAATGTGAAGTTATCCACTTCGGTAGGAAAAACAGCAAGGTAGAGTATTATTTAAATGGTGCTAGATTGGGAAATGCTGATGTACAGAAGGACCTGGGTGTCCTTGTACACCAGTCACTGAAAGCAAACATGCAGGTGCAGCAAGCAGTTAGGAAGGCAAATGGTATGTTGGCCTTCATTGCAAGAGGATTTGAGTACAGGAGCAAGGATGTCTTACTACAGTTGTACAGGGCCTTGGTGAGACCACACCTGGAGTACTATCTGCAGTTTTGGTCTCCTTACCCAAGAAAGGATATACTTGTCATAGAGGGAGTGCAGCGAAGGTTCACCAGACTGATTCCTGGGATGGCAGGACTGTCGTATGAGGAGAGATTGGGTCGACTAGGCCTGTATTCACTAGAGTTTAGAAGAATGAGAGGGGAATCTCATTGAAACGTATAAAATTCTGACAGGGCTAGACAGACTGGATGCAGGGAGGATGTTTCCCCTGGCTGGAGGGGGGGCATCTAGAACGAGGGGTCACAGTCTCAGGATATGGGGTAGGACATTTAGGACTGAGATGAGGAGAAATTTCTTCACTCAGAGGAATTCTCTACCACAGAAGGCTGTGGAGGCCAAGTCACTGAATATATTTAAGAAGGAGATAGATAGATTTCTAGACACAAAAGGCATCAAGGGGTATGGGCAGAGAGCGGGAATATGGTTTTGAGATAGAGGATCAGCCATGATCATATTGAATGGCAGAGCAGGCTCGAAGGGCCGAATGGCCTACTCCTGCTCCTATGTTTCAATGTAATGGGAGCGAGCCGAACTCCACCCCACCTCCTCACCCACCTTGTGTCGTTGTCTCGCCATCAGTTCCGGCCAATGGGGCCACACCCCTGTCCACCTGGAATCAGAGGAGGAAGAGTTGGGGGGTCAGTCTGTCCATCCATCGTGCACCATCATCCTGGGCAGAGCGAGGGGTGGGGGTTGGCAAATGGCACCCATTGGGAGAGCCTTGCCAGCAGGGCTAGGGTGGGGCGGCGCCACACACGGGCGCACCCGCACCGCGCCACACGAGGTTAACTCAGGCCTCTGCATATATATGTTACCCGCTCACCCTGCCCGTCCCTTTTAACGTCCCTCGCCACCCCCCCAGACCACTTCAAAACACACGCCTGCTGGCCGGGCTACGAGCTCCGCGGGTGCCCAGCTGCCATCCTGGTCCCTCGCCCGTTCCATGTCCAGGGTCCCGGGAGTGAGCGGAGGTGGGCTATTCATCGCAGCAGGAGTGATCCCAGCCCCGACTCTTCCTTCACTGCCCCCACCCCCCTGAACACACGCACTGACACACACTTACGCAAACACACTCACGAACACACACACACCCCAACAACAACTTGTATTTATATAGCGTCTTTAACGTAGTAAAACGTCCCAAGGTGCTGCACAGGAGTATTTGAAGACAAAGAATTTGACACCGAGCCACATAATGATAACTTAGGGCAGGTGACCAAAAGCTTGGTCAAAGAGGGAGGTTTTAAGGAGCGTCTTAAAGGAGGAGAGAGAGGTAGAGGGCGGACAGGTTTAGGCAGGGAATTCCTGAGCGTAGGGCCTAAGCAACAGAAGGCACGGCCACCAAAGGTTGAGCGATGATAATCCGGGATGCTCAAGAGGGCAGAATTAGAGGAGCGCAGATATCTCGGGGCAGGGGGGGGGTGGTTGTGGGGCTGAAGCAGATTACAGGGATAGGGAAGGGGCGAGGCCATGGAGGGATTTGAAAACAAGGATGAGAATTTTGAAATTGACGTGTTGCTTAACCGGGAGCCAATGTAGGTCAGCGAGCACAGGGGTGATGGGCGAACGTCACTTGGTGCGAGTTAGGACACGGGGCAGCCGAGTTTTGGATGACCTCAAGTTTACGTAGGGTGGAATGTGGGAGGCCAGCCAGGAGTGCGTTGGAATAGTCAGGTCTAGAGGTAACAAAGGCATGGATGAGGGTTTCAGCAGCGGATGAGCTGAGGCAAGGGCGGAGACGGGCGATGTTACGGAGGTGGAAGTAGGCGGTCTTAGTTATGCTGCGGATATGTGGTTGGAAACTCAATTCAGGGTCAAATATGACACCAAGGTTGCGAACAGTGTTGTTCAGCCTCAGACAGATGTTAGGGAGAGGGATGGAGTCAGTGGCTAGGGAACGGAGTTTGTGGCGGGGACCGAAAACAATGGCTTCGGTTTTTCCAATATTTAATTGGAGAAAATTTTCGCTCATCCAGAACTGTATGTCAGACAAGCAGTCTGACAATTTAGACACCGTGGAGGGGTCGAGAGAAGTGGTCGTGAGGTAGAGCTGGGTGTCGTCAGCGTACATGTGGAAACTGACGCTGTGTTTTCGGATGATGTCGCCAAGGGGCAACATATAGATGAGAAATACACACACTTATCACAAACGCATGCACACACACTTGTACAAACATGCACACACAGATACACACAAACACATTTACACACACACGAACACACACACTGACTCTCCTTCAGTCTCTCTCTCTCTCTGTCATTCTTCCTCCAGATCAATAGATTGGGAGAAGGGGAAGTGCAACGAGACCTGGGTGTCCTTGTGCACCAGTCGCTGAAGGTAAGCATGCAGGTGCAGCAGGCGGTGAAGGCGGCAAATGGTATGTTGGCCTTCATAGCGAAAGGGTTTGAGTACAGGAACAGGGATGTCCTGCTGCAGTTGTACAGGGCCTTGGTGAAACCACACCTTGAGTACTGTGTGCAGTTTTGGTCGCCTTATCTGAGGAAGGATGTTCTTGCCATGGAGGGAGTGCAGCGAAGATTCACAAGGCTGATACCTGGGATGGCAGGAATGACATATGAGGAGAGATTGGGTCGATTGGGCTTATACTCGCTGGAGTATAGAAGAATGAGAGGGGATCTCATCGAAACTTTTAAATTCTGACAGGTCTGGACAAACTAGATGCAGGAAGAATGTTCCCGATGGTCGGAGAGTCCAGAACCAGGGGTCATAATCTACGGATAACGGGTAAGCCATTTAGGACAGAAATGAGGAAGAATTTCTTCACCCAGAGAGTGGTGAACCTGTGGAATTCTCTACCACAGAAGGTAGTTGAGGCCAAGTCATTAAATATATTCAAGATGAGTTAGATATATTTCTTAAAGATAAAGGTATCAAGGGATATGGGGAGAAGGCAGGGACAGGGTACTGAATTTGGATGATCAGCCATGATCTCATCGAATGGCGGAGCAGGCTCGAGGGGCCGAATGGCCTACTCCTGCTCCTATCTTCTATGTTTCTATGTTAATTGGAGAAAATTTTTGCTCATCCAGAACTGTATGTCGGACAAGCAGTCTGACAATTTAGACACCGTGGAGGGGTCGAGAGAAGTGGTCGTGAGGTAGAGCTGGGTGTCGTCAGCGTACATGTGGAAACTGACGCTGTGTTTTCGGATGATGTCGCCAAGGGGCAGCATGTAGATGAGAAATACACACACTTATACACACACGCATGCACACACACTTGTACAAACAAACATGCGCACACACACACACACACACACACACACACACACAAACGCTCAAACACAAACACACTGACTCTCCTTCAGTCTCTCTCTCTCTCTCTCATTCTTCCTCCAGATTCTGGCCCTGGGCCGATGCAATGTGGCTCTCCCTCCCCCCGTCACCAATTCAGGCACAGCTTGGGGAGGTGGAGCCAAGAGAACCCGAAGAACCAGCTGGGCCAGTTCAACCAGGAACGGAGCAGAGGAACCTGCCAAACAGGGACAGCTCCCGGAAGAGCATGGATCCCTCTGCCTGCCCCTGATCCAACACAACACAACGCTCCTAAATCTGAACCATAACCCCCGACCCACCCAGAGCCCCCAAATCCCTCTGTATCGGGTTGGGATTTGACCCCTGCTCCCCGAGGGTGAAAGGTCACAGTGTGAACCCTCGAAGTATGTGTCGATATCAGGTAAAGGAACAAGCGAGGGAACGTACAGTGCCTTTCACCACCTCATGACGTCCCAAAGTCCCTTCACAGCCAATGAAGTACTTTTTTTTGTGTGGTCACTGTTGTAGTGTCGGAAACGCGGCTGCCAATTTGCGCACAGCAAGCTCCCACAGACAGCAATGTGATAAATGAGCAGATCGCCTGTGTTTAGCTGTTGGTTGAGGGATAAATATTGGGCCCAGAACACTGGGGAGAATCCACACCCCACCCCGCTCCCGCTCCTCTTCCAATAGTGGCCGTTCGATCTTTTACATCCACCTGAGAGGGCAGACGGGGCCTCGGTTTAACGTCTCATCCGAAAGACGTCACCTCCGACAGTGCAGGGCTGCCTCAGTACCGCCCCTCCGAAAGTGCAGCGCTCCCTCAGTACTGCTCCTCCGACAGTGCGTCGCTCCCTCAGTACGGCCCCTCCGACAGTGAGGCGCTCCCTCAGTACTGCCCCTCCGACAGTGCGGCGCTGCCTCAGTACTGCCCCTCTGACAGTGCAGCGCTCCCTCAGTACTGCCCCTCCGACAGTGCAGCGCTCCCTCAGTACTGCCCCTCCGACAGTGCAGCGCTCCCTCAGTACTGCCCCTCCGACAGTGCAGTGCTCCCTCAGTACTGTAGCGCTCCCTCAGTACTGACCCTCCAACAGTGCAGCGCCCCCTCAGTACTGCCCCTCCGACAGTGCAGCGCTCCCTCAGTACTGCCCCTCTGACAGTGCAGCGCTCCCTCAGTACTGCCCCTCCAACAGTGCGGCGCTCCCTCAGTACTGCCCGTCCGACAGTGCAGCGCTCCCTCAGTACTGCCCCTCCGACAGTGCAGCGCTCCCTCAGTACTGCCCGTCCGACAGTGCAGCGCTCCCTCAGTACTGCCCCTCCGACAGTGCAGCGCTCCCTCAGTACTGCCCCTCCAACAGTGCAGCGCTCCCTCAGTACTGACCCTCCAACAGTGCTGCGCTCCCTCAGTACTGCCCCTCCGACAGTGCAGCGCTCCCTCAGTACTGCCCCTCCGACAGTGCAGCACTCCCTCAGTACTGCCCCTCCGACAGTGCAGCGCTCCCTCAGTACTGCTCCTCCGACAGTGCGTCGCTCCCTCAGTACTGCCCCTCCGACAGTGCAGCACTCCCTCAGTACTGCCCCTCCGACAGTGCAGCGCTCCCTCAGTACTGCCCCTCCGACAGTGCAGCACTCCCTCAGTACTGCCCCTCCGACAGTGCAGCGCTCCCTCAGTACTGCTCCTCCGACAGTGCGTCGCTCCCTCAGTACTGCCCCTCCGACAGTGCAGCACTCCCTCAGTACTGCCCCTCCGACAGTGCAGCGCTCCCTCAGTACTGCCCCTCCAACAGTGCGGCACTCCCTCAGTACTGCCCCTCCGACAGTGCAGTGCTCCCTCAGTACTGCCCCTCCGACAGTGCAGCGCTCCCTCAGTACTGGCCCTCTGACAGTGCGGCCGTGACCTCCTGAACCAGAGGTCAGAGTGCGACTGGTTGACTGCTCTGCTGATATTTAGTGACGCTCCCTTACCTTGATGCCCACGACAATGCCCTTGTCCTTGACCAGTTGGGGGAATGGGATCCCGTCTTCTGTGCTCTGGTACAGGGTCTCGTGGAAGAAGATGATCCCTCCGATGCACTCCTTGACCTCGCCGTTCGTGGTGAACAGGAGCTGCCGGAAAAATCTCCGATTCTCATCCGTGTTCTCCACATCGACGTTCTTCAGTCGCTTCCCCATAGTGGCTGTGGGGAGAGAGGGACACGGGATCATAGAAGAGAGGGATCATAGGGAGAGAGGGACACGGGATCATAGGAAGAGAGGGATCATAGGGAGAGAGGGACATGGGATCATAGGGAGAGAGGGATCATAGGGAGAGAGGGATCAGGGATCATAGGAAGAGAGGGATCATAGGAGAGAGGGATCATAGGGAGAGAGGGACACAGGGATCATAGGAAGAGAGGGATCATAGGGAGAGAGGGTCACAGGATCATAGGAAGAGAGGGATCATAGGGAGAGAGGGATCAGGGATCATAGGAAGAGAGGGATCATAGGGAG
>JASTWF010002629.1:0-19947 GCA_030390025.1 Squalus acanthias | reverse complement strand
ACCTGATGATTCAACTCGGGGGGCGGGGGGGCGGAATCAGAGGCATCATCCCGAGAATAAATCAAAATGAAAATCAGGTTTGTCAACTTCCATCAAAATGTTGAAACCTGCATTTTCTCCTTTCCCAACTTCCTTCACCTTCTCTCACAACTCAGCTTGATTGCTGCCCTAAGACAGATTGCCCAGAACTGGACCATCCAACGTCCTGTGCAACATCCCACAGTAACACTTCATTAGAATCTCAGCACCATTTCTAAAGAGATCTGGTCAGATCCTGAACTCTCTGTGTCTGTGCATGTGTGCATATGTATATGTCTGTGTCTATCTGTGTGTGTGTGTTTGTATCTGTATGTGTCTATTGAATAGAATAGTCAGCACAGAAGGAGGCCATTCGGCCCATCGAGTCTGCGCCGGCTCTTTTGAAGAGCAATCCAGTCAGTCCCACTCCCCGCTCTTTCCCCATATCCCTGCAATTTTTTCTCTTTCTAGTATTTCTCCAATTCCCTTTTGAAGGCTACTATTGAATCTGTATCCACCAGCCTATCAGGCAGCGCATTCCAAACCCTAACCACTCATTGAGTAAAAATGTTTTCCCCCATGTCGCTTCTGGTTCTTTTTCCAAGCACATTCAAACCGTGTCCTCTGGTTATCGACCCTCCTGCCACTGGAAACAGTTTCTCCTTATTTACTCTATCCAAATCTTTCATGATTTTGAACACCTCTCACAAATCTCCTCTTAACCTTGTCTGCTCCAAGGAGAACAACTCCAGCTTCTCCAGTCTCTCCATGTAACTGTATTCCCTCATCCCTGGGACCATTCTCGAAAATCTCCTCTGTACCTTCTCCGAGTCCAGACAGAATGGTGCAGGGGAAAATAGCTCATCTCAAATTGAGGCTTTGGTTAGATGCCCTGGGTGAATTGGAGCTTAACTTTTATGTGTCTATCTGTGAGTGTGTGTAAATCTGAATCTATGTGTCTATCTGTGTGAATCTGTGTCTATTCTGTATCTATTCTGTGTGAATCTGTGTCTATTCTGTGTGAATCTGTATCTATTCTGTATCTATTCTGTGTCTATTCTGTGTGCATCTGTGTCTATTCTGTATCTATTCTGTGTGAATCTGTGTCTATTCTGTGTCTATTCTGTGTCTATTCTGTGTGAATCTGTGTCTATTCTGTGTCTAATCTGTGTCTATTCTGTGTGAATCTGTATCTATTCTGTGTCTATTCTGTGTCTATCTGTGTGAATCTGTGTCTATTCTGTGTCTATTCTGTGTCTATTCTGTGTGAATCTGTGTCTATTCTCTGTCTATTCTGTGTCTATTCTGTGTCTATTCTGTGTGAATCTGTGTCTATTCTGTGTGAATCTGTCTATTCTGTGTGAATCTGTATCTATTCTGTGTCTATTCTGTGTCTATTCTGTGTGAATCTGTGTCTATTCTGTGTCTATTCTGTGTGAATCTGTGTCTATTCTGTGTCTATTCTGTCTATCTGTGTGAATCTGTGTCTATTCTGTGTCTATTCTGTGTCTACCTGTGTCTATTGTGTGTGAATCTGTGTCTATTCTGTGTCTATCTGTGTGAATCTGTGTCTATTCTGTGTGAATCTGTGCCTATTCTGTGTCTATTCAGTGTCTATTCTGTGTGAATCTGTGTCTATTCTGTGTCTATTCTGTGTCTACCTGTGTGAATCTGTGTCTACCTGTGTGAATCTGTGTCTATTCTGTGTCTATTCTGTGTGAATCTGTGTCTATTCTGTGTGAATCTGTGTCTATTCTGTGTCTATTCTGTGTGAATCTGTGTCTATCTGTGTGAATCTGTGTCTATTCTGTGTCTATTCTGTGTCTATCTGTGTCTATTCTGTGTGAATCTGTGTCTATTCTGTGTCTACCTGTGTGAATCTGTGTCTATTCTGTGTCTATTCTGTGTGAATCTGTGTCTATTCTGTGTGAATCTGTGTCTATTCTGTGTCTATTCTGTGTGAATCTGTGTCTATCTGTGTGAATCTGTGTCTATTCTGTGTCTATTCTGTGTCTATCTGTGTCTATTCTGTGTGAATCTGTGTCTATTCTGTGTCTAATCTGTGTGAATCTGTGTCTATTCTGTGTCTATTCTGTATCTATTCTGTGTGAATCTGTGTCTATTCTGTGTGCATCTGTGTCTATTCTGTATCTATTCTGTGTGAATCTGTGTCTATTCTGTGTCTATTCTGTGTGAATCTGTGTCTATCTGTGTGAATCTGTGTCTATTCTGTGTCTATTCTGTGTCTATCTGTGTCTATTCTGTGTGAATCTGTGTCTATTCTGTGTCTAATCTGTGTGAATCTGTGTCTATTCTGTATCTATTCTGTGTGAATCTGTGTCTATTCTGTGTGCATCTGTGTCTATTCTGTATCTATTCTGTGTGAATCTGTGTCTATTCTGTGTCTATTCTGTGTCTATTCTGTGTGAATCTGTGTCTATTCTGTGTCTAATCTGTGTGAATCTGTGTCTATTCTGTATCTATTCTGTGTGAATCTGTGTCTATTCTGTGTGAATCTGTGTCTATTCTGTGTGCATCTGTGTCTATTCTGTGTCTATTCTGTGTCTATTCTGTGTGAATCTGTCTATTCTGTGTCTATCTGTGTCTATTCTGTGTCTAATCTGTGTGAATCTGTGGCTATTCTGTGTCTATTCTGTGTCTATTCTGTGTCTAATCTGTGTGAATCTGTGTCTATTCTGTATCTATTCTGTGTGAATCTGTGTCTATTCTGTGTGCATCTGTGTCTATTCTGTGTCTATTCTGTATCTGTTCTGTGTGAATCTGTGTCTATTCTGTGTCTATTCTGTGTCTATTCTGTGTGAATCTGTGTCTATTCTGTGTGCATCTGTGTCTATTCTGTGTCTATTCTGTGTGAATCTGTGTCTATTCTGTGTCTATCTGTGTCTATTCTGTGACTATTCTGTGTGAATCTGTGTCTATTCTGTGACTATTCTGTTTGAATCTGTGTCTATTCTGTGTCTATTCTGTGTGAATCTGTGTCTATTCTGTGACTATTCTGTGTGAATCTGTGTCTATTCTGTGTCTATTCTGTGTGAATCTGTGTCTATTCTGTGACTATTCTATTTGAATCTGTGTCTATTCTGTGACTATTCTGTTTGAATCTGTGTCTATTCTGTGTCTATTCTATTTGAATCTGTATCTATTCTGTGTCTATTCTGTTTAAATCTGTATCTATTCTGTGTCTATTCTGTGTGAATCTGTGTCTATTCTGTGTCTATTCTGTGTGAATCTGTGTCTATTCTGAGTCTATTCTGTGTGAATCTGTGTCTATTCTGTGACTATTCTGTTTGAATCTGTGTCTATTCTGTGTCTATTCTGTGTGAATCTGTGTCTATTCTGTGACTATTCTGTTTGAATCTGTGTCTATTCTGTGACTATTCTGTGTGAATCTGTGTCTATTCTGTGTCTATTCTATTTGAATCTGTGTCTATTCTGTGTCTATTCTGTGTCTATTCTGTGACTATTCTGTTTGAATCTGTGTCTATTCTGTGACTATTCTGTGTGAATCTGTGTCTATTCTGTGTCTATTCTATTTGAATCTGTGTCTATTCTGTGTCTATTCTGTTTGAATCTGTGTCTATTCTGTGTCTATTCTGTGTGAATCTGTGTCTATTTTGTGTCTATTCTGTGTCTATTCTGTGTGAATCTGTGTCTATTCTGTGTCTATTCTGTGTCTATCTGTGTGAATCTGTGTCTATTCTGTGTCTATTCTGTGTCTATCTGTGTGAATCTGTGTCTATTCTGTGTCTATTCTGTGTGAATCTGTGTCTATTCTGTGACTATTCTGTGTGAATCTGTGTCTATTCTGTGTCTATTTTGTGTGAATCTGTGTCTATTCTGTGTCTATTCTGTGTGAATCTGTGTCTATTTTGTGTCTATTCTGTGTCTATTCTGTGTGAATCTGTGTCTATTCTGTGTCTATTCTGTGTGAATCTGTGTCTATTTTGTGTCTATTCTGTGTCTATTCTGTGTCTATTCTGTGTCTATTCTGTTTGAATCTGTGTCTATTCTGTGTCTATTCTGTGTGAATCTGTGTCTATTCTGTGTCTATTCTGTGTGAATCTGTGTCTATTTTGTGTCTATTCTGTGTCTATTCTGTGTGAATCTGTGTCTATCTGTGTCTATCTGTGTGAATCTGTGTCTATTCTGTGTCTATTTGTGTGAATCTGTGTCTATTCTGTGACTATTCTGTTTGAATCTGTGTCTATTCTGTGTCTATTCTGTGTCTATTCTGTGGCTATTCTGTGTGAATCTGTGTCTATTCTGTGTCTATTCTATTTGAATCTGTCTATTCTGTGTCTATTCTATTTGTATCTATGTCTATTCTGTGTGAATCTGTGGCTATTCTGTGTGAATCTGTGTGAATCTGTGTCTATTCTGTGTCTATTCTGTGGGAATCTGTGTCTATTCTGTGTCTATACTATTTGAATCTATGTCTATTCTGTGTGAATCTGTGGCTATTCTGTGTGAATCTGTGTGCATCTGTGTCTATTCTGTGTCTATTCTGTATCTATTCTGTGTGAATCTGTGTCTATTCTGTGTCTATTCTGTGTCTATTCTGTGTGAATCTGTGTCTATTCTGTGTCTAATCTGTGTGAATCTGTGTCTATTCTGTATCTATTCTGTGTGAATCTGTGTCTATTCTGTGTGCATCTGTGTCTATTCTGTGTCTATTCTGTATCTATTCTGTGTGAATCTGTGTCTATTCTGTGTGCATCTGTGTCTATTCTGTGTCTATTCTGTGTCTATTCTGTGTGAATCTGTGTCTATTCTGTGTCTATCTGTGTCTATTCTGTGACTATTCTGTGTGAATCTGTGTCTATTCTGTGTCTATTCTGTGTCTATTCTGTGTGAATCTGTGTCTATTCTGTGTCTAATCTGTGTGAATCTGTGTCTATTCTGTATCTATTCTGTGTGAATCTGTGTCTATTCTGTGTGCATCTGTGTCTATTCTGTGTCTATTCTGTATCTATTCTGTGTGAATCTGTGTCTATTCTGTGTGCATCTGTGTCTATTCTGTGTCTATTCTGTGTGAATCTGTGTCTATTCTGTGTCTATCTGTGTCTATTCTGTGACTATTCTATTTGAATCTGTGTGAATCTGTGTCTATTCTGTGACTATTCTGTTTGAATCTGTGTGAATCTGTGTCTATTCTGTGACTATTCTGTTTGAATCTGTGTCTATTCTGTGACTATTCTGTTTGAATCTGTGTCTATTCTGTGTCTATTCTATTTGAATCTGTGTGAATCTGTGTCTATTCTGTGACTATTCTGTTTGAATCTGTGTCTATTCTGTGACTATTCTGTTTGAATCTGTGTCTATTCTGTGTCTATTCTGTGTGAATCTGTGTCTATTCTGTGACTATTCTGTTTGAATCTGTGTCTATTCTGTGTCTATTCTGTGTGAATCTGTGTCTATTCTGTGACTATTCTGTTTGAATCTGTGTCTATTCTGTGTCTATTCTGTGTGAATCTGTGTCTATTCTGTGACTATTCTATTTGAATCTGTGTCTATCTGTGTGAATCTGCGTCTATTCTGTGTCTATTTGTGTGAATCTGTGTCTATTCTGTGACTATTCTGTTTGAATCTGTGTCTATTTTGTGTCTATTCTGTGTCTATTCTGTGTGAATCTGTGTCTATTCTGTGTCTATTCTGTGTGAATCTGTGTCTATTCTGTGGCTATTCTGTGTGAATCTGTGTCTATTCTGTGTCTATTCTATTTGAATCTGTCTATTCTGTGTCTATTCTATTTGAATCTATGTCTATTCTGTGTGAATCTGTGGCTATTCTGTGTGAATCTGTGTGAATCTGTGTCTATTCTGTGTCTATTCTGTGGGAATCTGTGTCTATTCTGTGTCTATACTATTTGAATCTATGTCTATTCTGTGTGAATCTGTGTCTATTCTGTGTCTATTCTATTTGAATCTGTGTCTATTCTGTGTCTATTCTGTGTGAATCTGTGTCTATTCTGTGTGAATCTGTGTGAATCTGTATCTATTCTGTGTCTATTCTGTGTCTATTCTGTGCCTATCTGTGTTAATCTGAGTCTATTCTGTGTCTATTCTGTGTCTATTCTGTGTGAATCTGTGTCTATTCTGTGTCTATTCTGTGTCTATTCTGTGTCTATTCTGTGCCTATCTGTGTGAATCTGTGTCTATTCTGTGTCTATTCTGTGTCTATTGTGTGTGAATCTGTGTCTATTCTGGTGAATCTGTGTCTATTCTGTGTCTATCTGTGTCTATCTGTGTCTATTCATGTCTATTCTGTGTGAATCTGTGTGAATCTGTGTCTATTCTGTGTCTATTCTGTGTCTATTCTGTGTGAATCTGTGTCTATTCTGTGTCTATTCTGTGTGAATCTGTGTCTATTCTGTGTGAATCTGTGTGAATCTGTGTCTATTCTGTGTCTATTCTGTGCCTATCTGTGTGAATCTGTGTCTATTCTGTGTCTATCTGTGTCTATTCTGTGTGAATCTGTGTCTAATCTGTGTGAATCTGTGTCTATTCTGTGTCTATTCTGTGTCTATTCTGTGTGAATCTGTGTCTATTCTGTTTGAATCTGTGTGAATCTGTGTCTATCTGTGTGAATCTGTGTCCATTCTGTGTGAATCTGTGTGAATCTGAGTGAATCTGTGTCTATTCTCTGTCTATTCTGTGTCTATTCTGTGTGAATCTGTGTCTATTCTGTGTGATTCTGTGTCTATTCTGTGTCTATTCTGTGTGAATCTGTGTCTATTCTGTGTGAATCTGTGTCTATTCTGTGTCTATCTGTGTCTATTCTGTGTCAATCTGTGTGAATCTGTGTCTATTCTGTGACTATTCTGTTTGAATCTGTGTCTATTCTGTGTCTATTCTGTGTGAATCTGTGTCTATTCTGTGACTATTCTATTTGAATCTGTGTCTATCTGTGTGAATCTGCGTCTATTCTGTGTCTATTTGTGTGAATCTGTGTCTATTCTGTGACTATTCTGTTTGAATCTGTGTCTATTCTGTGTCTATTCTGTGTCTATTCTGTGTGAATCTGTGTCTATTCTGTGTCTATTCTGTGTGAATCTGTGTCTATTCTGTGGCTATTCTGTGTGAATCTGTGTCTATTCTGTGTCTATTCTATTTGAATCTGTCTATTCTGTGTCTATTCTATTTGAATCTATGTCTATTCTGTGTGAATCTGTGGCTATTCTGTGTGAATCTGTGTGAATCTGTGTCTATTCTGTGTCTATTCTGTGGGAATCTGTGTCTATTCTGTGTCTATACTATTTGAATCTATGTCTATTCTGTGTGAATCTGTGTCTATTCTGTGTCTATTCTATTTGAATCTGTGTCTATTCTGTGTCTATTCTGTGTGAATCTGTGTCTATTCTGTGTGAATCTGTGTGAATCTGTATCTATTCTGTGTCTATTCTGTGTCTATTCTGTGCCTATCTGTGTTAATCTGAGTCTATTCTGTGTCTATTCTGTGTCTATTCTGTGTGAATCTGTGTCTATTCTGTGTCTATTCTGTGTCTATTCTGTGTCTATTCTGTGTCTATTCTGTGCCTATAAGTGTGAATCTGTGTCTATTCTGTGTCTATTCTGTGTCTATTGTGTGTGAATCTGTGTCTATTCTGGTGAATCTGTGTCTATTCTGTGTCTATCTGTGTCTATCTGTGTCTATTCATGTCTATTCTGTGTGAATCTGTGTGAATCTGTGTCTATTCTGTGTCTATTCTGTGTCTATTCTGTGTGAATCTGTGTCTATTCTGTGTCTATTCTGTGTGAATCTGTGTCTATTCTGTGTGAATCTGTGTGAATCTGTGTCTATTCTGTGTCTATTCTGTGTCTATTCTGTGCCTATCTGTGTGAATCTGTGTCTATTCTGTGTCTATCTGTGTCTATTCTGTGTGAATCTGTGTCTAATCTGTGTGAATCTGTGTCTATTCTGTGTCTATTCTGTGTCTATTCTGTGTGAATCTGTGTCTATTCTGTTTGAATCTGTGTGAATCTGTGTCTATCTGTGTGAATCTGTGTCCATTCTGTGTGAATCTGTGTGAATCTGTGTGAATCTGTGTCTATTCTCTGTCTATTCTGTGTCTATTCTGTGTGAATCTGTGTCTATTCTGTGTGATTCTGTGTCTATTCTGTGTCTATTCTGTGTGAATCTGTGTCTATTCTGTGTGAATCTGTGTCTATTCTGTGTCTATCTGTGTCTATTCTGTGTCAATCTGTGTGATTCTGTGTCTATTCTCTGTCTATCTGTGTCTATTCTGTGTGAATCTGTGTCTATCTGTGTGAATCTGTGTCTATTCTGTGTCAATCTGTGTGATTCTGTGTCTATTCTGTGTCTATCTGTGTCTATTCTGTGTCTATCTGTGTGAATCTGTGTCTATTCTGTGTCTATCTGTGTCTAATCTGTGTCTATTCTGTGTAAATCTGTGTCTATTCTGTGTGAATCTGTGGCTATCTGTGTCTATTCTGTGTCTAATCTGTGTCTATTCTGTGTGAATCTGTGTCTATTCTGTGTGAATCTGTGTCTATTCTGTGTGAATCTGTGTCTATTCTGTGTCCATCTGTGTCTATTCTGTGTGAATCTGTGTCTATTCTGTGTCTATCTGTGTGAATCTGTGTCTATTCTGTGTCTATTCTGTGTCTATCTGTGTGAATCTGTCTTTTCTGTGTCTATCTGTGTGAATCTGTGTCTATCTGTGTCTATTCTGTGTCTATCTGTGTGAATCTGTGTCTATTCTGTGTCTATCTGTGTCTATTCTGTGTCTATCTGTGTGAATCTGTGTCTATTCTGTGTCTATTCTGTGTCTATCTGTGTGAATCTGTGTCTATTCTGTGTCTATCTGTGTGAATCTGTGTCTATCTGTGTCTATCCTGTGTGAATCTGTGTCTAATCTGTGTCTATTCTGTGTGAATCTGTGTCTAATATGTGTGAATCTGTGTCTAATCTGTGTCTATCTGTGTGAATCTGTGTCTATTCTGTGTCTATTCTGTGTGATCTGTGTCATTCTGTGTCAATCTGTGTCTATTCTGTGTGAATCTGTGTCTATTCTTTGTCTATTCTGTGTGATCTGTGTCATTCTGTGTCTATTCTGTGTCTATCTGTGTGAATCTGTGTCTATTCTGTGTCTATTCTGTGTGATCTGTGTCATTCTGTGTGAATCTGTGTGAATCTGTGTCTATTCTGTGTCTATTCTGTGTCTATTCTGTGCCTATCTGTGTGAATCTGTGTCTATTCTGTGTCTATCTGTGTCTATTCTGTGTGAATCTGTGTCTAATCTGTGTGAATCTGTGTCTATTCTGTGTCTATTCTGTGTCTATTCTGTGTGAATCTGTGTCTATTCTGTTTGAATCTGTGTGAATCTGTGTCTATCTGTGTGAATCTGTGTCCATTCTGTGTGAATCTGTGTGAATCTGTGTGAATCTGTGTCTATTCTCTGTCTATTCTGTGTCTATTCTGTGTGAATCTGTGTCTATTCTGTGTGATTCTGTGTCTATTCTGTGTCTATTCTGTGTGAATCTGTGTCTATTCTGTGTGAATCTGTGTCTATTCTGTGTCTATCTGTGTCTATTCTGTGTCAATCTGTGTGATTCTGTGTCTATTCTCTGTCTATCTGTGTCTATTCTGTGTGAATCTGTGTCTATCTGTGTGAATCTGTGTCTATTCTGTGTCAATCTGTGTGATTCTGTGTCTATTCTGTGTCTATCTGTGTCTATTCTGTGTCTATCTGTGTGAATCTGTGTCTATTCTGTGTCTATCTGTGTCTAATCTGTGTCTATTCTGTGTAAATCTGTGTCTATTCTGTGTGAATCTGTGGCTATCTGTGTCTATTCTGTGTCTAATCTGTGTCTATTCTGTGTGAATCTGTGTCTATTCTGTGTGAATCTGTGTCTATTCTGTGTGAATCTGTGTCTATTCTGTGTCCATCTGTGTCTATTCTGTGTGAATCTGTGTCTATTCTGTGTCTATCTGTGTGAATCTGTGTCTATTCTGTGTCTATTCTGTGTCTATCTGTGTGAATCTGTCTTTTCTGTGTCTATCTGTGTGAATCTGTGTCTATCTGTGTCTATTCTGTGTCTATCTGTGTGAATCTGTGTCTATTCTGTGTCTATCTGTGTCTATTCTGTGTCTATCTGTGTGAATCTGTGTCTATTCTGTGTCTATTCTGTGTCTATCTGTGTGAATCTGTGTCTATTCTGTGTCTATCTGTGTGAATCTGTGTCTATCTGTGTCTATCCTGTGTGAATCTGTGTCTAATCTGTGTCTATTCTGTGTGAATCTGTGTCTAATATGTGTGAATCTGTGTCTAATCTGTGTCTATCTGTGTGAATCTGTGTCTATTCTGTGTCTATTCTGTGTGATCTGTGTCATTCTGTGTCAATCTGTGTCTATTCTGTGTGAATCTGTGTCTATTCTTTGTCTATTCTGTGTGATCTGTGTCATTCTGTGTCTATTCTGTGTCTATCTGTGTGAATCTGTGTCTATTCTGTGTCTATTCTGTGTGATCTGTGTCATTCTGTGTGAATCTGTGTCTATTCTTTGTCTATCTGTGTGAATCTGTGTCTATCTGTGTGAATCTGTGTCTATTCTGTGTGAATCAGTGTCTATTCTGTGTCTATTCTGTGTGAATCTGTGTCTATTCTTTGTCTATCTGCGTGAATCTGTGTCTATCTGTGTGAATCTGTCTATTCTGGGTGTGGAGTTTGCACACCCTGGACTCCCCTCTCTGCAGTATAACAGCCGGTTGTCGGACGCTGTCCCTCTCCCAGCCCAGCCTCCTTACCTCAGCACAAGCCTCGGGTGAAGCCTGTGGAGCTGTTCCCCTCCCCTCCGTCCTCCAGACTTTTTATAGCCCGCCCCCGCTCAACCTCGTCCCCTTTCTTCATAAAAACAGCTAAAGTTACTCGGAGGGGTTGAGAAAAAAAAGCCAGTGACGCAATTACGAAAAGAAAACACACACAATCTGGAGCTTTTTATAGAAAGATTGGGTCTAAAAATAGCCGAGAGAGAGACTGAGAGACAGAGCTCCCCTGGGGCTGGGGTCAGGCTCCAGGTCACAGCTCTAAACTCGCCAGCTTCTCTGCTTCCCCCACACTCCCAAACTAGCTCGGTTTACAACTTCAAAATAAATCCAAACATTAGCACAGAAAACTCTCTACAAACTCGCCCCTGCTTCATTCTAATCCCTGCATTCATCCTGTAATTATTTTATTGGGGGTGGGGAGAGAGACAGAGAGAGAAAGCGAGAGAGACAGAGACAGAGACAGAGAGACAGAGACAGAGAGAGAGAGACAGAGAAAGCGAGAGAGAGAGAGACAGAGAGAGAAAGCGAGAGAGACAGAGAGACAGAGACAGAGAGACAGAGACAGAGAGAGAGAGACAGAGAAGCGAGAGAGAGAGAGAGACAGAGAGAGAGAACGCGAGAGAGAGACAGAGAAAGAGAGAGAAAGGGAGAGACTGAGAGAGACAGAGAGAGAGAGAGAGAAAGCGAGAGAGAGACAGACAGAGAGACAGAGAGAGAGAGAAAGCGAGAGTGAGACAGACAGAGAGACAGAGAGAGAGAGAAAGCGAGAGTGAGAGCAAGAGAGGGAGAGAGAGAGAAAGCGAGAGAGAGAGACAGAGAGAGAGAAAGCGAGAGAGAGAGAGCGAGGGAGAGACTGAGAGAGAGAGACAGAGAGAGAGAGAGTCAGAGAGAGAGAGAGAGACAGAGAGAGAAAGTGAGAGAGAGAGAGGGAGAGACAGAGAGAGAGAGAGACAGAGAGAGAGAGACAGAGAGAGAAAGTGAGAGAGAGAGAGGGAGAGACAGAGAGAGAGAGAGACAGCGAGAGAAAGCGAGAGAGAGAGAGAGGGAGAGACAGAGAGAGAGACAGAGAGAGAAAGAGGGAGAGACTGAGAGAGAGAGAGACAGAGAGAGAAAGTGAGAGAGAGAGAGGGAGAGACAGAGAGAGAGAGACAGATAGAGAAAGCGAGAGAGAGAGAGGGAGAGACAGAGAGAGAGAGACAGAGAGAGAGAGGGAGAGACTGAGAGAGACAGAGAGAGAAAGCGAGAGAGAGAGAGAGGCAGAGAGAGACAGAGAGAGAGAGGGAGAGAGAAAGAGGGAGAGACTGAGAGAGAGAGAGAGAGAAAGTGAGAGAGAGAGAGGGAGAGACAGAGAGAGAGAGAGAGACAGAGAGAGAAAGAGGGAGAGACTGAGAGAGAGAGAGACAGAGAGAGAAAGTGAGAGAGAGAGACAGAGAGAGAAAGCGAGAGAGAGAGAGAGGCAGAGAGAGACAGAGAGAGAAAGAGAGACAGATAGAGAGAGAAACGGAGAGATGATGATTTTCTGGAGGTTCCAATGATCTTTGGAAGCCATCAGTCCGAAACATGTGTGGACATCGTGAGCCAAGTGTTGGCTCTTACCTATTGCAGTGGATATACGCACCAAATACCCCAGCCCACCCCAACCCTCTCCACCCCACAGAATCTAGTGGAGAAATCCACATGTTTTATTTGAGGCGGTATTATCCTGGGGAAAGGAAGGGAAGGAGCAAGGGAGCATGAATCAGCAGGGCGTGCTTGGACCGCAGGAGCTATATGAGGCAGTCGGGACCCGAGCAGGTCCAGCAATACGTTTAAGGATTGAGGTAAATCAACTAATTTTATGTTACCCACCTCAAATAGGCCTTTTACCATCATACGTGTGAAGATGTGACACCAGATTAAAGGTAATATCTGGCATCATGTGTCTAGTAAACAGCGTCCAATTCTGGGCACCACACTTTAGGAAGGATGTGAAGGCCTGGGAGAGGGTGCAGAAGAGATTTACTAGAATGGTTCCAGGGATGAGGGACTTCAGTTACGTGGATAGACTGGAGAAGCTGGTGTTGTTCTCCTTAGAGCAGATAAGGTTGAGGAGATTTGATAGAGGTGTTCAAAATCATGAAGGGTTTTGATAGATTAAATAAGGAGAAACTGTTTCCAGTGGCAGAAGAGTCGGTAACCAGAGGACACGGATTTAAGGTGATTGGCAAAAGGGGGAAATGGGGAGATTTTTTTTTAACGCAGCGAGTTGTTGTGATCTGGAATGCGCTGCCTGAAAGGGCGGTGGAAGCAGATTCAATAGTAACTTTCAAAAGGGAATTGGATAAATACTTGAAGGGGAGAAAATTGCAGGGCTTTGGGGAAACGAGAAAGGGTTAATTAATAACCTTGTAGTAAAGGGGCCTTTAGGGAAGAGTGACCATAATATGATAGAATTTTATATTGAGTTTGAAAGTGATTTGGTTAAATCCAAAACTAGGGTCTTAAATCTAAACAAAGCAAATTACGTAGGTCTGAGGGGCGAGTTGGCTAAGGTAGATTGGGAAACTACATTAAAAGGTATGACGGTAGACAAGCAATGGCTAGCATTTAAAGAGTTAATACATAATTTACAACAAATATACATTCCGTTAAGGCAAAAAAAAACACAGGAAATGTGGTCCAACCGTGGCTAACAAGAGAAGTTAAAGATAGTATTAGATCAAAGGAAGAGGCTTATAATGTTGCCAGAAAGAGTAGTAAGTCTGAGGATTGGGAGGATTTTAGAATTCAGCAAAGGAGGACCAAGAAATTGATAAAGAAAGGGAAAATAGAATATGAGAGTAAATTAGTGAGAGACATAAAAACAGACTGTAAAAGCTTCTATAGGTATGTAAAGAAGAAAAGATTAGCGAAAGTAAATGTGGGTCCCTTACAGGCTGAGACAGGAAAAATTATAATGAAAGAAAGAAAGAATTGCATTTAAATAGCGCCTTTCACGACCACCGGTCGTCCCAAAGCACTTTACAGCCAATGAAGTACTTTTGAAGTGGATTCACTGTGTAATGTGGGAAACGTGGCAACCAATTTGCGCACAGCAAGCTCCCACAAATAGCAATGTGAAAATGACCAGATAATCTGTTTTAGTGATGTTGATTGAGGGATAAATATTGGCCAGGACACTGGGGAGAACCCCCCTGCTCTTCTTCAAATCATTTACGTCCACCTGAGAGAGCAGGCGGGGCCTCGGTTTAATGTCTCATCCGAAAGACGGCACCTCCGACAGTGCAGCACTCCCTCAGTACTGCACTGGAGCGTCAGCCTAGCTTTATGTGCTCATAATGGGGAATAAGGAAATGGCAGAGAAATTAAACAAATACTTTGTGTCTGTCTTCAAGGAAGAAGACGCAAAAAACTTCCCGGAAATAGTGGAGGGTCTAGCGAGAATGAGGAACTGAAAGAAATTAGTATTACTAAAAAAAATAGTACTAGAGAAATTAATAGGACTGACATAAGAACATAAGAAGTCGGAGTGGGAGTAGGCCATTCGGCCCCTCGAGCCTGCTCCGCCATTCAATAAGATCTGATCTTGGCCTCAACTCCACTTTCCTGCCGATCTCCATAACCCTTGACTCTCCTGTAGCTCAAATATCTGTCTATCTCAGCCTTGAATATATTCACTGACTCCGCCTCCACAGCTCTCTGGGGTAGAGAATTCCAAAGATTCACAACCCTCTGAGAGAAGAAATTCCTCCTCATCTCCGTTTTAAATGGGTGCCCCCTTATCCTGAAACGATGCCCCCTCGTTCTAGATTCCCCCACGAGGGGAAACACCCTCCCTGCATCTACCCTGTCAAGCCCCTCAGAATCTTATATTTTTCAATAATATCACCTCTCATTCTTCTAAACTCCAATGAGTATAGGCCCAACCTGCTCAACCTTTCTTCATAAGACAACCCCTTCATCTCAGGAATTAACCTTGTGAACCTTCTCTGAACTGCCTCTAATGCAAGTATATCCCTCTTTAAATAAGGAGACCAAAACTGTACACAGTACTCCAGGTGTGGTCTCACCAGCGCCCTGTATAGTTGTAGCAAAACTTCCCTACTTTTATACTCCATCCCCCCTTGCAATAAGGGCCAACATTCCATTTGCCTTCCTAATTACTTGCTGTACCTGCACGCTAACTTTTTGTGTTTCATGTACAAGGACCCCCAGATCCCTCTGTACCTCAGCATTCTGTAGTCTCTCTCCATTTAAATAATAATTTGCTTTTTTATTTTTCCCACCAAAGTGGATAACCTCACATTTTCCCACATTATACTCCATCTGCCAAATTTTTGCCCACTCACTTAACCTATCTATATCCCTTGGAAGACTCTTTGTGTCCTCCTCGCAACTTGCTTTCCCACCTATATTTGTATCATCAGCAAATTTGGCAACAGTACACTCGGTCCCTTCATCCAAGTCATTAATATAGATTGTAAATAGTTGCGGCCCCAGCACTGATCCCTGTGGCACCCCACTAGTTACAGTTTGCCAACCTGAAAATGACCCATTTATCCCGACTCTCTGTTTTCTGTTAGTTAGCCAATCCTCTATCCATGCTAATATATTACCCCCAACCCCGTGAGCTCTTATCTTGTGCAGTAACCTTTTATGTGGCACCTTATTGAATGCCTTCTGGAAATCCAAATACACGACATCTACTGGTTCCCCTTTATCCACCCTGCTCGTTACATCCTCAAAGAACTCTAGTAAATTTGTCAAACACGATTTCCCTTTTATAAAACCATGTTGACTCTGCTTGATTGTATTATGATTTTCTAAATGTCCTGCTATTACTTCCTTAATAATGGATTCCAGCATTTTCCCAATGACAGATGTTAGGCTAACTGGTCTATAGTTTCCTGCTTTCTGCCTCCCTCCTTTCTTGAATAGGGGAGTTACATTTACGGTTTTCCAATCTGCTGGGACCTTTCCAGAATCTAGGGAATTTTGGAAGATTACAACCAATGCATCCACTATCTCTGTAGCCACTTCTTTTAAGACCCTAGGATGCAGGCCATCAGGTCCAGGGGACTTGACAGCCTTTAGACCGAAAGCTGATAAATCCCCTGGACCTGATGGCCTACATCCTAGGGTTTTGAAAGAGGTGGCTATCGCGATAGTGGATGTATTGGTCATCATCTTCCAAAATTTCATAGATTCTAGAACGGTTCTCGCGGATTGGAAGGTAGCAAATGTAACCCCACTATTTAAGAAAGGAGGGAGAGAGAAAACGGGGAACTACAGACCAGTTAGCCTGACATCAGTAGTAGGGAAAATGCTGGAATCTATTATTAAGGACGTGGTAACAGGGCACTTCGAAAATAATAATAGGATTGGGCAGAGTCAACACGGATTTATGAAAGGGAAATCATGTTTGACAAATCTGTTAAGAGTTTTTTGAGGTTGTAACTAGCAGAATAGATAAGGGGGAGCCAGTGGATGTGGTGTATTTGGATTTTCAGAAGGCATTCGATAAGGTGCCACACAAGAGGTTCATAAAATCATAGAAATTTACAGCACAGAAGGAGGCCATTCGGCCCATCTTGTCTATGCCGGCCGACAAAGAGCGATCCACCCTAAACCCACTTTCCAGCACTTGATCCGTAGCCCTGTAGGTTACGGCACTTCAAGTACACATCCAAGTACTTTTTAAATGTGATGAGGGTTTCTGCCTCTACCACCCTTTCAGGCAGTGAGTTCCAGACCCCCACCACCCTCTGGGTGAAAAAAGTTCTCCTCAACAAAACCAAATAAGGGCTCATGGGATTGGGGGTAATATACTAGCATGGATTGAGGATTGGTTAACGGACAGAAACAGAGAGTAGGAATAAATGGGTCATTTTCGGGTTGGCAGGCTGTAACTAGTGGGGTACCGCAAGGATCAGTGCTTGGGCCTGAGCTATTCACAATCTACATCAATGATTTGGATGAGGGACCAAATGTAATATATCCAAGTTTGCTGATGATACAAAGCTGGGTGGGAATGTAAGTTGTGAGGAGGATGCAAGGAGGCTTCAAGGGGATATAGACTGGATAAGTGAGTGGGCAAGAACATGGCAAATGGAATATAATGTGGAGAAATGTGAAGTTATCCACTTTGGTAGGAAAAATAGAAAAGCAGAGTATTTTTTAAATGGTGAGAGATTGGGAAATGTTGGTGTTCAGAGGGACCTGGGTGTCCTTGTACACGAATCACTGAAAGTTAACATGCAGGTACAACAAGCAATTAGGAAAGCAAATGGTGTGTTGGCCTTTATTACAAGAGGATTTGAGTATAAGAGTAAAGACGTCTTACTGCAATTATATAGGACCCTGGTGAGACCACACCTGGAGTATTGTGCACAGTTTTGGTCTCCTTACCTAAGGAAGGATATACCTGCCATAGAGGGAGTGCAACGAAGGTTCACCAGACTGATTCCTGGGATGGGGGTATTGTCCTATGAGGAGAGATTGAGTAGACTAGGCCTATATTCTCTGGAGTTTAGAAGAATGAGAGGTGATCGCATTGAAACATACAAAATTCTTACAGGGCTTGACAGGGTAGATGCAGAGAGGATGTTTCCCCTGGCTGGGGAGACTAGAACCAGGGGTCAGTTTCAGAATGAGGGGTCGGACATTTAGGACTGAGATGAGAAGAAATTTCTTCACTCAGAGGGTGGTGAATCTTTGGAATTCTCTACCCCAGAGGGCTGTGGAGGCTCAGTCGTTCAGTATATTCAAGACAGGGATCTTTGGATATTAAGGGAATCAAGGGATATGGGGATAGTGCAGGAAAGTGCAGTTGAGGTCGAAGATCAGCCATGATCTGATTGAATGGCGGAGCAGGCTCGAGGGGCCAAATGGTCTACTCCTGCTCCTATTTCTTACGTTCTTATGAAAGAGCAGGGGAGTGGGACTAATTGGATAGCTGCACCAAAGAGCCGACTCAAGCATGGTGGGCCAAATGGCCTCCTTCTGTGCTGTAAGATTCTATGATAGCAAAATGTAAGGGCCTCAAACTCAACCTTTACACGAGGCTCTGTTCAAATCCAACACCGACCCCTGGAGGAAAGACCCGGGAACAGACAAGGAAAAGATCATCCTCTTTAGATCAATGAAATCATTGAGATGAAATGAATGGAGAAGGGAGGGGAGCCGCTGGGGGTGGAATTCTAAACACAAATCAGACTCAGCATGGCAGCAGCAATCAAGGAGAATGCATGGCATTTTAAAGCAACTGACCGCAGTCTGGGGCAGCAGCGTTATATAATTGGCCTCAGTGGCCCTTGGGTTAGTGAGGGTAAATACCAGCCAGGGTTCCTGCTCCTGATCGCTGTCCAGCAACGCCCATTGGAAAGTGTGACCGTGCGCGTGTGAAGACTGGGTTGTGCAAACTATCCAATGCTCACTGTCTAGGCCCGCACAACGGAAACATGGAACCGAAACCCGGAGAGAAGGAGCTCTGAGGGTCAACAGGACCAAAGGGGAAACTGCAAGGGCAATAGAAGAGGGTAGCAGGCACTTATCAATGCCCAGTTACACACTGCTCACACTCCATGTCCAGCTCTACACTGCTCACCAGTTTAAGAGGGCTGGGAGCAGGTTGGAGGACTCCGTTCAGTTCTGGGTACCGTACCTCAGGCACTGGGAGGGGCAGCGCAGATTCACCAGACTGATAACTGGGCTAAAAGGGTTAAAATACGAGGACAAGTTGGAGCTTGTATTGGGCAAGTGTATCGAAGGATATGGAGAAAAGGTGGGTAAATGGGTTTGAGGTGCAGATCAGCTGTGATCTGATGAATGTTCATATGTAACAGGCTCGAGGGGCTGAGTGGCCTCCTCCAATCCCTAATGTAACAGGCTCGAGGGGCTGAATGGCCTCCTCCTATCCCTAATGTAACAGGCTCGAGGGGCTGCATGGCCTCCTCCTATCCCTAATGTAACAGGCTCGAGGGGCTGAATGGCCTCCTCCTGTTCCTGTGTAACAGGCTTGAGGGGCTGAATGGCCTCCTCCTGTTCCTGTGTAACAGGCTCGAGGGGCTGAATGGCCTCCTCCTTTTCCTAATGTAACAGGCTCGAGGGACTGAATGGCCTCCTCCTGTTCCTGTGTAACGGGCTCGAGGTTCTGAATGGCCTCCTCCTGTTCCTAATGTAACAGGCTCGAGGGGCTGAATGGCCTCCTCCTGTTCCTGTGTAACAGGCTCGAGGGGCTGAATGGCCTCCTCCTTTTCCTAATGTAACAGGCTCGAGGGACTGAATGGCCTCCTCCTATCCCTAATGTAACAGGCTCGAGGGGCTGAATGGCCTCCTCCTATCCCTAATGTAACAGGCTCGAGGGGCTGAATGGCCTCCTCCTGTCCCTGGGTTCAATTGGTCCCATTAGTCGAACATCAAAGCAGGCAAAATAATTGGAACTCTGCTCCCATGACTGCACAACGGGCACAAAATAAGCGACAGACAGCAGATCATAAAATGCCAGCTTTATATTTTTATACAAGTGCATCAACACATTTATTATTACAAAAAGTGGAGAAAATAAATTCCGAGTTGCTGGAGCTGTAGACTGGGTGTCGAGAGTTCACAGGGTTGGGGTCACTTTGAGACCACGCTGGTCGATGGACGGAGGCTCTCCTACGATGAATCAGCCGCCGTGATCCCACTACATCCACGAGGAGTGCAGTCCCAAATTGAAACAATCAGATGGGCATAGAGAGCAGGCTGGATGGCCCAGAAACCCACTCGCGACACCAGGCAGGGGCTCCGGTCCCAGCTCTGCTCCTCTGCCTCTTCTGGTACAGGGCTGGACGGAGGGTTTGAACGGTGGGATAGCCAGAGCTCTCAGACCCCACCCCCTGCACCAGCACGGCTCAGTGTGGCTACTAAAGGCACCAAGGGGGCTTGGCAAATGGGTGCTGCCCAGCTGTCCATGGCTCCTGTACCAAACTGCAAGGGGAAGGCTGGAATCCCACACTACCCTGAAGCGACCGTGGGCAGCGGAGATCTCTGTGTGGGCAGAACGTCCTCCGATCCCCACTCTGTGCCAAGCTCAGCCAGGGGCAATTGGCCTGGGAGCCCCTGAACTGGGGGGAGGAAGAGAGAGCGAGAGAGAAAGAGAG
>JASTWF010002628.1:0-19978 GCA_030390025.1 Squalus acanthias | reverse complement strand
CTACATTCTGCAGGTCTCTCCTGAATTCCCTGTTGGATTTATTGGTCACTATCTTATATTGATGGCCCTAGTTTTGGTCTCCCCCACAAGTGGAAACATATTCTCCTGTTTACCCTGTCAAACTCTTTCCTAATCTTAAAGGTCACCCAACAGCTTTCTTGTTTCTCGAGAAAAGAGATCTACAGGTAAAAATTGGGTAGCGCCCCCTTTGGGGATTAAAGGGGAGGGGCCTGGCGCATCGTGTCCCGGCGCCCAGCTGGGCCATCAGGGTTCAGGAGAGCCGGCAAATGAGCCCCGCTCTCAAGAGGAGTGCCGGGCTCACAGAGAGCAGCCGGAACCCCGTGTGGGGGCTTCGCAGGGCTGGGGACAGCAACGGGGGGCAGGTGCTGGAAGGCGGCCAGCAACAAAAATGGCCGCTCGCCACCTCCCCTTTAACTAGCGCCGCCCTCGCCGCAGGTAGGCCCCCCCTGACCCCGGCGGACATAGCGCCCGGCGTTAAGTCGGGGGGCGGCAACCCAATATTAAAGCCGGGGCGTGAGCGGGGTGCTGTGCACGGCGATGATGTCGTCGCTGGCGCGCAGCGCCACGCAGTGCCAATGGTTACCGCCGCCGCTAACCTCCCGCTGAATTTCGTGGGAGCGTTAGTGGTGCCACGCCCATGCGCTAGTTGCTTTGCGCCCCGATAGCGCCTCTAATGGGAGGCATAAATCAACTGAATTTAGCCTCCACAGTCTGTTCAGCCTTTCCTGATAAATATATTGGCCCAAAAATTCGGCCCTTCCTGGGTGAGTAAACAATTCATACTCACCCGTATTGCTTCCCGAAGTGCCGGTTTCCTGCATGCACTGCGCATGCGCGAGAAACCGGAACTTCCGGTATGATGAAGGGGGCGGTTCCTAGGTGAACCGTGTGCGCGGTAGAGGCTGCGCGCACGCAGCAAACTTAGATTTTTTTTCAGGTTTCTACGCGAGGGTAAGTATTGAAGATACTACGCTAATGAAAAGGAAGCGCAAGACCCGTTTTGAACAAGGTAAGTGGTTAATTAAGTATAATTTAAAAAAAAAATCAACAGGTTTATCTTTTTTAGGTACTTTAAAGAAAGGTAAGTTTATTTTTATAACTTTTAAAAAGTATTTAATTTTTCAAAAATTTTAATTTTTGTTTAAAGTGGTTAATTTATTTAACTATAATTATTTTATAAATGTGATGTTTTTTTTAAAATTATTTTAAGTTTAGCTGTTCTTTTGGGGCCGATTTCAATTCACAGATTTGACAGGTCTCCTGTCAAATCTATGAATGAAAGATGGTCTGCTGCCATTAGCTCTCCATGGCCCACGTGATCCCAGGGACGCATCACACTAACTGCGCCCTTGGGACACGCAAGCACTGCGCGCCGGCAGTTGGGAGAGGCCAGGAGCCGAAGTTCCCGTGGGCCCCAAAACACAACGGCAGGCGCGGTAGGTAAGAGCGCGCGCGATCCTTACCCCCGCGGCAAGCCGGAGAGCCGAATTTCTAGGCCATTCTCTCAATTCTGGTATCATTCTTGTGAATCTTTTTTGCACTTTCTCCAGTGCCTCTATATCCTTTTTATAATATGGAGACCAGAACTGTGGACAGTTCTCCAAGTGTGGCCAAACCAAGGTTTAATACAAGTTTAATATACAAGATAAATATTTCCAGGACACCGGGAGAACGACCCTGCTCTTCTTCGAAATAGTGCCACGGGATCTTTTACGTACTGAGAGGCCGAAAGTCAACGGGCTCGATTTTGCCAGGCCCGAGGAGGCGGGATTGGAGGCGTGTGAGGTGTTAAAATCGCAAAAACTGGCGGGCGGGCCCGATCCCGCCTTCATCCCGCCTCCGAGCAATTTTCCCACATGCGAGTTTTCTGACCCCGTCTCCATTCCGCCTCCAAGAGGTGGGATAGGCCCTTAAGGCCCTTAACAACCAGTTAAGTGCCTCTATAATCCCATTTTGAGAGGCCTTTCTGATATTAACAGTTTTTCCACGTGCGACACGCCTCCTCTGAAACACGCCAGTGAAACTTGACGGCATCACAAGTGGATTGCTTACTAACAGCTGCAGCTCCACCATTAAAAAGGAGTTTTCAGCAATCTTCATTTGCAGGTGGCAGAACTTTGTTGTCTAAGGTCTGGGGGAACTTTTTACAGGCCTACTCATTGTTGTGGAAGTTTGGAGCCTGACACCCATCTCCAGTGTGACCTCCTGGGAAACCCCTCGCCCCACCTTGAATGAGCACTTCCTTAACTGAGATATATACCAGAAGAATGGGAACCATTTATTTCCTTTACTCCTGGACATCAGATTTGGACGAAGACCAGCCGCGGCACCAGCAGAACCCTGAACAACTGCAGCACCAACTGCAGGAGCAGCAGCAGGAGCTCCAAGCTGCTGCTCACAAAGAAACATAGAAGATAGGAGCAGGAGTAGGCCATTCGGCCCCTCTAGCCTGCTCCGCCATTCAATGCGATCATGGCTGATCATCCAATTTCAGAACCTTGTCCCTGCTTTCTCCCCATATCCCTTGATCCCTTTAGCCTTAAGAAATATATCCAACTCCTTCTTGAATATATTTAATGAATTGGCCTCTACTGCCTTCTGTGGTAGAAAATTCCACAGGTTCACCACTCTCTGGGTGAAGAAATTCCTCCTCATTTCTGTCCTAAATGGCTTACCCCTTATCCTTAGACTGTGACCCCTGGTTCTGGACTCCCCGACCATCGGGAACATCCTTCCTGCATCTAGTCTGTCCAGTCCTTTCAGAATTTTATAAGTTTCAATGAGATCCCCTCTCATTCTTCTAAACTCCAGCAAGTAAAAGCCCAATCGACCCAATCTCTTCCTCATACGTCATTCCTGCCATCCCAGGTATCAGCCTGGTGAATCTTCGCTGAACTCCTTCCATGGCAAGAACCTCCTTCCTCAGATAAGGTGACCAAAACTGCACACAATACTCAAGATGTGGTCTCACCAAGGCCCTGTACAACTGCAGCAAGACATCCTTGTTCCTGTACTCGAACCCTCTCACTACGAAGGCCAACATACCATTTGCCTTCTTAACCGCCTGCTGCACCTGCATGCTTACCTTCAGCGACTGGTGCACAAGGACACCCAGGTCTCGTTGCACTTCACCTTCTCCCAATCTATTGCTATTCAGATAATAATCTGCCTTCCTGTTTTTGACACCAAAGTGGATAACCTCGCATTTATCCACGTTATATTGCATCTGCCATGCTTCTGCCCAATCACCCAACCTGTCCAAATCATACTGGAGTTTCTCGGCATCCTCCTCACAGCACACACGCCCACCCCAGCTTTGTGTCGTCTGCAAACTTGGAGATATTACATCTAGTTCCCTTGTCTAGATCATTAATATATATTGTGAATAGCTGGGGTCCAAGGACCGATCCCTGCGGTACCCCACTAGTCACTGCCTGCCACTCGGAAAAAGACCCGTTTATTCCAACTTTTTGCTTTCTGTCTGCCAAACAGTTCTCTATCCAAGTCAATACCTTGCCCCCAATCCCATGTGCCTCAACTTTACATGCTAATCTCTTATGCGGGACCTTATCGAAAGCCTTTTGAAAGTCCAAATACACCACATCCACTGGTTCTCCTTATCTATTTTACCAGTTACATCATCAAAAAATTCCAGTAGATTAGTCAAGCATCATTTACCTTTTGTAAATCCATGTTGACTTTGTCCGATCCTGTCACTGTTTTCCAAGTGCTCTGCTATTACATCTATTATAATGGACTCTGGCATTTTCCCCACTACCGATGTCAGGCTTACCGGTCTGTAATTCCCCGTTTTCCTCTCTACCACCTTTTTTGAATAGTGGGGTAACATTAGCTACCCTCCAATCCATGGGTATTGTTCCAGATTCCATCGAATGTTGGAAGATGATCAGCAATGCATCTACTATTTCTAGGGCCACTTCCTAAGTACCCTAGGATGTAGATTATCAGGCCCTGGGGATTTATCGGCCTTCAATCCCGCCAATTTCCCTAACACCATTTCCCAACAAATACTGATTTCTTTCAGTTCCTCCCTTTCATCAGGCCCTATGTCCCCGACATCTCTGGGAGGTTATTTGTGTCCTCCTTTGTGAAGACAGAACCAAAATATGTATTTAATTGGTCTGCCACCTGAAGCTGCACAGGCCAGAAGGCGCCAGCACATGGAAGCCCGTCGGCGCAGGAGATACCCCGCAAACAGGGTCCACAGACAGAGGAGCAGCTACCTCAACATGACTGAGCAGCAGTGCCAAAGGAGGCTCAGACTTTCGCGAGAGGTAGTGGGTGACATCTGCGCAATGCTGCAGCGAGACCTGGAGCCCAGAGGAGCGGGTGGACACCCCCTTACCAGTGGCCGTCCAAAGTCACCACCGCACTCAACTTTTTTGCTTCAGGCTCATTCCAGGGATCAGCAGCAGACATCAGCGTCGTCTCCCAGGCGGCCGCACACACTTGCATCATGCATGTAACCGATGCCCTCTTTGCCATCGCGCACAATCACATCCATTTCTCCAAGGATCAAGCCAGTGTAACTGCGCGTGCGTTTGGGTTTGACAATCTGGCAGGCGTTCCAAGGGTACAGGGCGTCCGTTGACTGCACACATGTGGCCCTTAAGGCACCCCATCACAATCAGGTATTTTTGTCAACCGCTAGGGCTTCCACTCCCTCACCGTATAGCTGGTGTGTGACCACAAGAAGGAAATTTGCATGTTTGTGCCAAGTACCCTGGCAGTTGCCATGACTCCTTCATCCTGCGCCAGTCTAGTGTGCCTCCACTCTTCAGTCCGCCAGACCAACATAACAGGTGGCTACTTGGAGATGAGGGCTATCCCTGAAGACGTGGCTAATGACACCGTTGAGGATCTCATCCAATGAAGCTGAGGAGCGCTACAACTCGAGCCACATTTCCACCAGATCCATAATCGAGCAAACATCGCTTGCTGAAGATGCGCTTCAGATGCCTGGATAGATCAGGTGGAGCCCTGCAGTACTCATCAGCCAGGGTCTCCAGAATCGTCATGGTTTGCTGTGCACTTCACAACATGGCACAGCATCGTGGCTTGCAGATGCCTGAGGAACGAATGGCTCATCACATAGCCTCCTCAGATCAGGAGGAGGAGGAGGAGAGCGACAATGACCAGCTTGCAGAGGCGCATCAACCAGCGCCAGCAGCATGCGAGCACATTGCTGGCCGGGATGCAAGGCACGCACTCATCTTGGCCAGATTTGCTTGGCCTAGCCAATCAAGCACTTTTGCCTCGCAGCTTCTTATCAGAGCATTGACAATGGCCAAGAACCTACGGTTCCTACCACTCTGACCACCATACTGACAATTGCAAGTCATCCTAAGCCCTCAATGTGGAAGTCCCATTAGCGATATGACACACGCCACAACTGCAACAGTTGACATCAGAATTTTAGTTACAATAACCAACTGATGGCTTTTCAACATTAAACATAACATTTCACCCAAGTGACTACCCTTGTGACTACTTGTGCATTATCTTCCTCTTACGCGTACTCCTACGTGGTGCTTCCCCTGTGGCTTCAGCAGATGTGGAGGCCTCTTGCTCACTTTCTTGCTGCTCCTGTCTCGACACCTTTGGCGGCCGTCCTCTGGGGTTGCGAACCTGTGAGGGCTCGGCAACAGTCTGCTGCTCCTGCGGCTGTGCAGGTGTTGAGACGCCGATCTCAGTTGGATGGGGACTCTGGTGGGCTCTGACCGAGGACTTCGCAGTGGCATGGTCGTGTGAGCGCTTGGAGAGGAGCCCCCACTTCCTTGTTGTCTGCCAGCTACATCCCTCTCATGGGTCAGCCCCACTTCAGAGCTAGCAAGTGGCTTGACAGCACCTTGCTGCACTGCATGGGGGCCATGAGGACCCGTTTTCTGCACTGGAAGTCCTACTCCAAGGACTTGCCAGAAGGTCTGGTTTGTTTTCTCAAGAGCTGACCATCGCTCCTCCAGAGATGTCAGTCTATTCTGAACAATGACCATTTTTTCCATACCCTGGCGACGAAGCTCCTTGATGGATGTAGCCATCCTCTCCTCTACCGTAGCCATCCTCTCCTCTACGGTAGCCAGCCTTACCATGGAGCTATTCATCCTTTCCACGGAGGTTGCCATCCTTTCCGTGGTGATGTGTTCATGCGCCAACGCCTCCACAAAGGCTCTGCTCATGTTAGCGATGGACTCCTCCATTCGCTCCACACTCGCAGCGACCCTGGAGACAAAACCTGCCAGAGACTCCTGCACCTCTTCCTGGAGTTCCAGCACCGCTCTTCTTCTGGATGGACCCGGAGATAGAGGGTGGACATGCAGCTGAGCCGAGCTGGCAGAGTCCTGCGCCCTCCGACTAGGACTCTCCACTGCTGTCCCTGTCTCCACCATCTGCTGATGCTCACTTGTGAGCTGTGATACACCAGGTGACAACACTACACTATCTCGCGAAGGTACCACCAAGGTGTGAGTGTCTGCGCTGGTGCTGGGTGCGCTGAATTCTGCTGACGCTATGCCCTCAGAGGTTGCAGCTTCCTCTGAGGAGTCTGGAGGCTCAGGCTGTCCCACCTGGATAGTGGGGACGGGGGCTTTTGATGGTCCTGTGGGGGAGTAAAGGAAAGAGTCAGAGATGTGAGGCCAAGGTTACATGCACATTGAATATTGTAGATGATCAAAAGTCAATCTGTTAGAGCATCAGAATCATTATCAATGACTCATGCAATATCAATGAGAGAGACGATAAAGTATTCTGTCACCAGCTTGCTCTGATGCACCCATCTGTCCGTCCCCCACTTGCGCATCCTCCTCCACTCCCACGATCTCCAGGGCCGCCTCCTCCCAGGGGTGAGCTGGGCTACTGAGGGTGGCCCTCCTCCTGTCCTTGCTCTTTCCCTCTTATTGTGAGTTCTCTTTTTCTGCAATGAGGGAGACAAGTGGAGTTTGAGTGAGAATGAATGAGTGAGTGTAGAGAATCCATATCATTGATGGTTAGAAGGAGACAAAGATGGAGTGAGGTGGCAAGACCAGGGTCCCTCCCTGTGTGTTGTAAGTTGTTTTTATAGCATCACAGCGATAGGGAGTGTGAGGGCTGCATAGTCTAATAGTTAGGTGAATGTGACCATAGAGAGAGAGGGAATGGGTAAGGGTGCAGGGATGTCAGTGTCAAGTGGGATGTGGAGGAAGAGGTTGTCAAAGCAGAGTACTGGTGAGGAGAGGCAATGGGGATCAGATTGAGGGTGATGGGAAAGTCATACTCACATTTCCTGTGCGCAGAAGGTCATGAAACTTCTTCCTGCACTGCAGCCAGGTTCTGCGGCACATAGACAAAGAGTTGACCTCCTGGGCCACTTGCATCCACACAGCTTTCGTCTGCTGGGGAGGCTTCTTCCTCCCTGAGGAAGGGAAGAGCACCTCCTTATTCCTCTTGCTCCCTCCACCAGAGCTTGCAGGGCGGCGTCATCGAACCTTGCTGCAGACTTTGGCCTACTGCTGGACATATTGGCTGGAGGAATCTATCACAGCAAAGGGCATAAGGTTTGCAGTCTGCAGAAGAAGCAAGGCTGCTTGCAGGCCTTAAATCCAGCAGCATTGATGACGTCATCGGAGGCGAGTTTCAGGATGGAAAGACTAATTGGGCCAGGGGTTCCCACACGCTGGAAATCAATTGCCCAATTGGGGGAAAATCGCATATTTTTCCCACATCAAATTGGAGTCAGGTGGCTAACACGAAAAGCGGCTGACACGCCCCCAGCCCGCCCCAATGGCAAAATCGAGTCCAACATCTCCGGCAGTGCAGCACTCCCTCGGTACTGCCCACAACCCACTAACTCAGGCGAGATTGCTGCCACTGAGCCACGTCTGACACCTATACTATATATAAAAGCGAAATACTGCAGACGCTGGAAATCTGAAATAACGACAGAATATGCTGGAAATGCTCAGCCGGTCAGGCAGCATCTGTGGAGAGAGAAACAGAGTTGTGACGAAAGGTCATCGACCTGAAACGTTAACTCTGTTTCTCTCTCCACAGATGCTGCCTGACCTGCTGAGTATTTTCAGCAGTTTCTGTTTTTATTTCCTATGCTATATAAGTTATTACACATGAAATTCTCTCTTACTTCATGATGATCGGAATGAAGAGGCCTGTTTCTTGTTTACTTTTACTACTGTTGTCTGATCAGCTGCAAAAACAGAACTAAGTGCATTCAGCTCTTCTAGATATTTATATACCATCTACAACCTTTAGAGTCACCAAAACAAAATAGCCCCTCCCCCTGGATTATGTGATTATTCACGTGTTGTTTTGAACTTGCTATACTGGTTGCTCTGATGATGTTATATTCTGCTGCATAGCAACAATGGGTGGACTTCATAAAATAATTCATTGTATGTTAAGTGGGTGGAATTATGATGATAGGGGAGCGATGAGATAATTTCCATGAACTGTTCCCCAGGTGTACAGACACCAACTTACTTTCTGTAGTAAGTGGAGTGGAAATTGGACCACACAGTGCCCATTTTTCGGGTACATAATGGGAGCAAAAAGCATCAATTTCCCAGCGCTGTCTCCCATGTATCCAAGTGTGCCTGAAATACATCCGACGTCATTGGGTGATGATATTCAGGCATCCCTGTCGGCCATCTAAAACAGGCATTAGGCCCCCTGCATATGTTAATGAGGGAACTCGCCCCTGTTTCAGGGCCTCTCCTGGAAATTCATCAGCGCTGTGCGGAGCAGGCATCGGGGCCATGGAAGCATCTTAGTCCAACCCACTGCTGTCCATATCTTATAACATCTTCACACCACCCACAAAACCTGAGAGGCTGAGACTGCAAGAGGACAGAATTTCCAATTTCCCAGCAGACACTCACATTAACCAGAATGATATCAGGGCTTAAAAGGTTAAATTATAAGGACAGGTTGAATAAACTTGTTTGGTGTATGCTTGAGTTTAGAATGGTGAGGGAGGATCTAATTGAGGTGTTTAAAATGATAATGGGATTCGATCGGGTCGATACAGAGAAACTATTTCCTCTGGTGGGGGAATCCAGAACAAGGGAGCAGAATCTTATAATTAAAGCGAGGCCAGTTAGCCGACCGACCGACCGAGTTCACCACTCTCTGGGGTACCAGAAAACGTTGCCAGAAGAAACAGAGCAGTCGCGTAACCAACATTCCATTCAGTGTTATCAGGATCTTCCACCAGACGAAGTTCAACACACCTTCAGTGTGCCAGTGCAGCCTTCGGTCGCCTGAGGAAGAGAGTCTTTGAAGACCAGGACCTCAAACCCGGCACTAAGCTCAGGTCTACAGAGCAGCAGTGATACCCGCCCTGCTGTATGCCCCAGAGACATGGACCATGTACAGCAGGCACCTCAAAGCACGGGAGAGGTACCACCAACGCTGCCTCCACAAGATCCTGCAAATCCATTGGCAGGATAGGCGCACCAACGTCAGTGTTCTTGCTCAGGCCAACATCCCCAGCATCGAAACTTTGACCACGCTCGATCAGCTCCGATGGACGGGTCACATTGTCTGCATGCCCGATACGAGACTCCCAAAACAAGCGTTCTACTCGGAGCTCCGGCACGGCAAGAGAGCCCCAGGTGGGCAGAGGAAACACTTCAAGGACACCCTCAAAGCCTCCTTGAAAAAGTGTAACATCCCCACTGACACCTGGGAATCCCTGGCCCTAGACCACATAAAGTGGAGGAGAAGCATCCGGGAAGGCGCCGAACAGCTCGAGTCTCTTCGCCGGGAGCAAGCGGAAGCCAAGCGCAGGCAGCGCAAGGAGCGCACGTCAACCAAGCACCCCACCCACCCGCCCCTTCAACCACCGTCTGTCCCACCTGTGACAGAGACTGTAGGTCCCGCATTAGACTCATCAGTCACCTGAGAACTCATTTTCAATGTGGAAGCAAGTCATCCTCGGTTCCGAGGGACTGCCTAAGAAGAAGAAGTGTTATCAGGAGCTTCCTCCAGAGCCTTCTCAAAACATTCCTTTGCCTCTTCATAGTATTGACTAGAAGAACTCAATAATGACCAACCCTTCTCCCGTACACTTCAGGTATCAGTGCTGTATACCGAGAGCCATAGTAAATCGTTTACAGATCATCTCCAGCTTGTCGAGGTAGGACTGGGCCTCTGTCAGTTGTCCCATGTGATAATATACCCAAAATTGAGAGGTCGCACAACACCAGGTTATAGTCCAACAGTTTTATTTGAAATCACAAGCTTCGGAGCTATCACTCCTTCCTCAGGTGAAGTAAATTGGATACAGAATCGTCAGAGCATATATAGATGGAAAAAAAGCATGTGTACTTTACAATTGCAGACCAATAAATTAAATCATCCTGACTATCTGCCGAGGTGTGATAAAGTTAATTAAGTCAGCCAGGAAGGTACCACATCAAAAGACATAGCAAGATACAACTGAGACAATGAGGTGTAGCGCAGGGGTTCCAACGTGTCAAAAGCTGCCGTCTGTATGTAAAACGAAAAGCTTTAAAAAAAAAATGTTACTTTTTTACTGGGAAAATTTTTACTTTTTTACTGGGAATCACATCTGTGAACAAGCTAACGACGACTCGAGTCCGGATCACGTCATGTATCGTGACATAAACCCAAGATCCCGATTGAGACCGTCTTCATGAGTTCGGACTTGGCTATCAGTTTCTGCTCGATGATTTTGCGTTGTCGTGTGTTTCTAAGGTTGCCTTGGAGAACGCTTACCCGCAGATCGAGGCTGAATGTCCTTGACTGCTGAAGTGTTCCCCGACTGGGAGGTAACAATCCTGCCTGGCGATTGTTGCGCGGTGCTCGTTCATACGTTGTCTCAGTGTCTGCATGGTCTCGCCGATGTACCATGCCGCGGTGCATTCTTTCCTGCAACGTATGAGGTAGACAACGTTGGCCGAGTCACATGAGTATGTACCATGTACCTGGTGGGTAGTGTCCTCACGTGTGATGGTGGTATCTGTGTTGATGATCTGGCATGTCTTGCAGAGTTTGCCATGGCAGGGTTGTGTGGTGTCGTGGTCGCTGTTATCCTGAAAGCTGGGTAATTTGCTGCGAACGATGGAACTTCTGAGGTTAGGCGGCTGTTTGAAGGCAAGTAGTGGAGGCGTGGGGATGGCCTTAGCGAGGTGTTTGTCGTCATCGATGACATGTTGAAGGCTGCGAAGAACATGGCGTAGTTTCTCCGCTCCGGGGAAGTACTGGACGACGTAGGGTACCCTGTTGGTTGTGTCCCGTGTTTGCCTTCTGAGGAGGTCTATGCGATTTTTCGCTGTGGCCCGTCGGAACTGTCGATCGATGAGTCGAGCGTCATATCCCGTGTGACGGGCCACAGCGAAAAATCGCATAGACCTCCTCAGAAGGCAAACACGGGACACAACCAACAGGGTACCCTACGTCGTCCAGTACTTCCCCGGAGCGGAGAAACTACGCCATGTTCTTCACAGCCTTCAACATGTCATCGATGACGACAAACACCTCGCTAAGGCCATCCCCACGCCTCCACTACTTGCCTTCAAACAGCCGCCTAACCTCAGAAGTACCATCGTTCGCAGCAAATTACCCAGCTTTCAGGATAACAGCAACCACGACACCACACAACCCTGCCACGGCAAACTCTGCAAGACATGCCAGATCATCAACACAGATACCACTATCACACGTGAGGACACTACCCACCAGGTACATGGTACATACTCATGTGACTCGGCCAACGTTGTCTACCTCATACGTTGCAGGAAAGAATGCACCGTGGCATGGTACATCGGCGAGACCATGCAGACACTGAGACAACGTATGAACGAGCACCGCGCAACAATCGCCAGGCAGGATTGTTACCTCCCAGTCGGGGAACACTTCAGCAGTCAAGGACATTCAGCCTCGGATCTGCGGGTAAGCGTTCTCCAAGGCAACCTTAGAAACACACGACAACGCAAAATCATCGAGCAGAAACTGATAGCCAAGTTCCGCACTCATGAAGACGGTCTCAACCGGGATCTTGGGTTTATGTCACGATACATGACGTGATCCGGACTCGAGTCGTCGTTGGCTTATTCACAGATGTGATTCCCAGTAAAAAAGTAAAAATTTTCCCAGTAAAAAAGTAAAAATTTTAAAGCTTTTCGTTTTACATACAGACGGCAGCTTTTGACACGTTAGAACCCCTGCGACTACACCTCATTGTCTCAGTTGTATCTTGCTATGTCTTTGATGTGGTACCTTCCTGGCTGACCTGATTAACTTTATCACACCTCGGCAGATAGTCAGGATGATTTAATTTAGTTGTCTGCAATTGTAAGGTACACATGCTTTGTTGTCTATCTATATATGCTTTGGCGATTCTGTATCTATTTACTTCACCTGAGGAAGGGGCAATCGATAGCTCCGAAAGCTTGTGATTTCAAATAAAACTGTTGGACTATAACCTGGTGTTGTGCGACCTCTCAATTTTGTCCACCCCAGTCCAACACCAGCATCTCCGCATCATAAGCACCCATCTCAGCCGTGTACCTTCAAGAACAAGGAATCTTAAAAAAAAATCTCATCAATCTGAAAGAGGTTCAGGCCACTTGCTTGACCAGGATTCCCCAGTGGGACCCACTTCTGCCACCTGGAAGCCGTATCTGAATGGGCATGCTGACCTTCAGTGCTACATGGAGCTCTGAATGAATCAGGAAGCAGAAATTCCCAACATAGGGAATCCCTGCCCCCCTGGTTCCATCCCCCTGACAACATTGTAAGGGGCAGGCAGAGGTTCCACCCTTTATAAGGCCAGCCAGAAAATCCTGGACACAGCAGAGACGTGGCACAACTGGGCTCCTACCATTTTCCAGTGGGTTCTGCTGGAGTTATGGCTAGAGACTGTTGAAAGCCCCACTGATGTTTGGAGCCATAATTTCTCAGACAGGACTCCTTGGAGAGATTAAGGTCACTCTACGCCAGTGGTGATATATTGCCTGGGTTAGTAGTGTATCTTTACGATCCTCCTATGACCACAGACTGCTCTGTCCTTCCTCTGCTACTGCTTCTCCTTCTCCTCCAATTATCTAGCAGGGTGAGATTTGTTGATGCACCTATACTGCTGTGTAAACAGAAACTGCTAAATTCCTCCTTACAATGTCATTTGCTTTTCTCTGTGTTGGGCCTCTGCAACTCAGTCTGTTGCCTTAACAATATCTTTATAATGGGCATGATGTGGGCTGGAACACCAAGTGGAAGTAAAGTTATATGTTCACTTTTAATTGATGCTTGACAAGCCCTTAACAAGAATTTGAAAAGTGTTGGCCAACGTATTCCGCATGAATTCACATTTAGTGGATAGGTCTTAATCTATTCAGTGAAGTAAATTAAGTTAATGCTTTCAAATGATCTTAGTCAAAAGATATGTGTATACCATTCTGATATATTTAGAGAAACATGCAGTGAGTGATACAGATTTAAGCCCCAATTTTCACCTAACACGCCAGCGGGAATAGGTCGGTTTGATTCAGAGGCCCTTTTTACACCCCACCCAATTTTACTCTCCATTGACTTCAGTGGAGGTAAGATTGAAGGAGGTGTAAAGTGGGGTGATGGGTGAACAGGACTTTGTGCGAGTTAGGATACGGCAGCAGAGCTTTGGATAAGCTCAAGTTTACAGAGGGTGAAAGTTGAGAGGCCGGCCAGGAGACCATTAGAATAGTTGAGTCTAGAGGTAACAAAGGCATGGATGAGGGTTTCAGCAGCAGATGGGCTGAGGCAGGGGTAGGGATGGGCGATATTACAGAGGTGGAAGTGGTAAGTCTTTCTCTTACTACTGTTCGGACCTTGAGAATTACGAATTAGCTTAACAATGACAGACAAGGATGTGATCAATAAAATTGGTCTTTATTCACACTATAGTTCAAAATTCGAGAGTGCATAGAATAGAAGCACCTTTGGCAATAGATTCAAAGAATTCTCGGCAATAATAATGCCTGCAACTTATCAATTCAAACGTATATTAAAGTACCCCCCTTAACAATTCAAATGTGTATAAAAGTACCCCTTTAACAACATCTAAGCTCATGTCTGACTTTCATACATACTCATTTATCTCTGGGTGATCGGTCCAGGGAAATTGTAAGTTGAAGCATAGACTGGCCAGCTTTCTCAGCTCATTCTGCTCTGTCTTCAGTGTTCCTTCGGAATCTTGAAAACCCGTCTGGTTATTTCTGTTATCAGGCTTTTCTGTCATAAATTACTCTCTGCCTTCCTCTGATAGGTCAGTTTCACTCCAAACTTTTCCTGATTGGAGTTCCTTCCGCATGACACGTTCCTGTTCCTGTGAGATGTGTGGAGGCGGGACTTCCTTGTCAATCATGTTCTTCCTTCTTGTCCATGTGGCCTCTTAAACAAAGAACCCTGCCGACCACCAGGCAAAAGATCCCTTTCTGACTTCTACCATTTTTTCTCTTCACAGACAAAGAACACATACTGACCACCATTTTGTGTCTTCACAAACAAAGATTCATGCTGATTTCCTACATTTGAATCCGTCCGTTATCAACTCACAATTCGTTCTCAATTTTGATCTCCACACTGTAGCAGCGGTTTTATTACACTTTTCAGAATCTTACAGTCCTCCCTTAAATGTCTCTCATGTTTATTCATGTGCAGACATTTCACCAGAGTTGGAGCAGTATGTATTCCAATCAGAATAGTCCCTTTTTAATCCCCTATAATACAATATCTATACCCCATTTCACATTATTAAGCTAATTCTGGAACAGTCCCTCATATGCCTCAATTGTCTTCCCTTGTTCTTTCTTTGGTTACGTCTTGCCCGCATTCCCCACTCCCACATAAGCACGATCACACACATTAGCTATAACCATAACAGAGCTTGTGAGCACAGTCGTACCCATGGAGCCAAGTCTATATGATTAAATCCCAAATCCCACCAAGAAGTCGCCTCGTCATTAACGAGGTTATTATTCTGGCATTAGTAACATTCCTCCCTTTTAATACTGAGAATGTCCTTCCCACTTCTCCAATCCATTTCACAAACTCAGTGAGATTTTCATTTATCCAAGGTAACCCATATCCAAAAATGGACACGTATTTTCCCAAATCATCTATCTCGGTTGATGCCTTAACATGCATTGATTCTGATCCATTAAAGGCAGAATAGTCCTGTTCCTGATTTTTACCATCCTTTTAGGTTTAATACACATAATACTGTTAGATACCAGACATATTGATAATAACCTCCCTTGCATCTAATACAACATCATGTAACATTGACAACTCACTCGGAACCAAACAGCAATCCGTTAATCGAAGCAGGGATTGGGGTGGGGCACTCTTCACTCCCTTCATTGGGTGGCACTGGTTTCTCTTTCACCTTTAATTGAATGCTTCTTTGGACTGATCAGGACATTGAATATTATCATCATGATTTTTAATTTGAGGATCATCGTGGGAGAAATTTCTGCTTACACACATATATACTCCTGTGTGATTACTTGAGCAGAAATTTGTCCAATAGTAAATTGTCCCATCAATTAACGGGATAGCTACATTCCTCTTGCATTCCTCAATCTTAAGTTATTTGTGGTCCTCACCCGGTGCAAACCAGAGTTCTAGGATCGTCCCGTTTGGAGTAGTCTCATTTGAGCATTTTAAACAAATCCTATGCCCCTCATGCACCCTCTGCTCCATTACCCTCACCGTCCAATTATGACATGTTATAGTTTGATTTTTAATTGTTACATTCATCTCATTACAACAGAAAAACCCTGATCCAGTGAGGTTATGGTTCCATTGGTGCTGTTTCCCGAGCTGCCGTGATTCCTGATATAGTTCAATCCCATCCACTATGAGCTTCAAAGCGCTCAACGTATATAGGAGTTTCCCCATCCTGGAGCTGGTATCTTGCACCATCAACACTCATCTGGCCCCCTGCTTAAAAGAAAAAACAGACAATCCATTGCGGCTTTCCTAAGAGCCAAATGGGTTAATTCGTCAACTTCCGACCCCCTTCTCTCAATTTGGGCAAACATCCACTCAAATTTAAAACTTAAAAACTTAACAATGCCGAAAATGTTTACAAAACTCACATCTGCTTGTGTTGTCAAAAACAGAGTTCACAGCTGCTTGTGAAAAGAGTTAACTTCTACCTTTTGCATTTCAAAAGAAGACAAACACAGACATGTCAGATTTGGTCACAAACTTCACAGCTTTCAAGTAAATCTTTACTTTTGCAAAGTCTTGTACCTTTCAAATCTTTGTTAAGATCCTGATCAATAGTATTTCCTTTTTTTTCCTGGTCACCCATAATTGCAATTCGTCAAAAATTTCCAAAAATTGTTGATGTGTTTTTGCCACATATCTGGAACTAGTAGCTTCCACACAAATTTACACCAACCAGAATTTCACCGTGCCACAATAAAAGTTTGGTTTTAATAGGTTAATTAACCTCAATAACTCCAATTCAATTCAACCCAATATTTTTCAATTAAGCAGTATCACTTGAAAAACAAAGGAAGAAGCCACACTAACAAAGAAACATTCACACATGCTTTGTAAACGTTCAAATTCATTTTCTTCCAGGCACATTAACTTCAAGGATGAAGCGTATCTTTTGTAAAACAATTAACAAACTTAAAACAGCACATGCTTGTCCATCATTCAAGACAAGACAAGCTCTCAGTACAGAAAAAGTGGGTGGAGCTGAAACAAACCACACCAGACACTTTCTTTCAAAGACAGAAAACTGCCACACTTTTAACACACACTTTCACACAAACTGAGATTCCAGCATCCTTTTCTGATCCTTTCACTCAGCAAACCTTGTGTTTGACTTGTTTTGGACAGAAACTAATAACTTTGTGTAGGTAAAACTTTAATTTTTCCTTTCTTTTCCTAAATTGCCTCAACAACTTATTCTCCCAGTCATATCTCACTTACGGTTGCATCATGCAGCTCCAACCGTCCCCTTTATTTCCCTTTGGGATTACCCGCACCTCTCCTGATTTATCCTCTTCTGCTGCGCCCACAAACAATCATTATGCCGGTCCACTATCACATTGTGGGCCAGCCTCCAATCAGAGCCTAGCACCCCATGCCCTTCCTTATCCCAATTCATAAGAACACATTCCCACTTCGATTCTAGTCTCCCTACCTTAACTTTTAAAGGTCTTGATACCGCCCCTGCCTTTTGGTTGCCCCTGAAACTGGCTAACACATATGGCGTTCCTGACGACCATGGGGAACTATCAGGACATTCGAGTGAATCACGGTGCTTGAGGCTCCGGTATCCACTAGACACGTCCCATTTGTATGTTCTACTTCTACTTCACACATGGTTGTCCCCAATTGTCATACCTGAGGGGACACAGGTACGCAGGCTAGGCGCGACCCTTTCATTGTGATCGTAGTGGTGTATCGCTTCCTTTTGCAGCATCCACCTTCTCAGTGACCCCTAGTTATTTCAGGCCTTCCACTAAGGCCTGATCGGTTATGGTTGCCTTTGTCTGCTCTGTAGACGCAGTGGGCCTTGTAATCGGTTCTTCATTTCTATCTTTCCTCGGTCTTCTGCAGTCTCCAATAAAATGTCCCTTTTCTCCACAATTAAAGCATCGCTTATCCTCCTTAGGGGAGTAATCTCCTTCCTGTTTCCATCCCCTTGTCTCACACACCTTATCCTTTTGTCTCGACTTAATTAGGCCCCCCTCTACTTCTTCCTGTCTTTCTCTTTCAAAAGCTCGGGTCATTTTCCGCAAGGTCTGTACCTCAGTCTGGTCGCCTTGCAGGTCATACCATGCTTCTGTCACTGCTCTAATATGTGGCAGGCTGTTGGCTATTAATGCTTGCAGCCAATGATTCAGAGGCCCTGCTGCAAGGTTAGCTCTAACAAGTATCCCTCCACAGGCCGTGTTATATACCGGCCACAACCTTCCTGCATAACTTTCAGGACTCTCCCCGGGTCTTTGTTTAGTTTTGCCCACCTGTTCGAATGGATTGCCTGATCCATACCCTAGTGCTATCGTGATTTGATCTTTAACTTCCTGCAATGTTCCCGCACCCTTTTTTGTGGCGGCTGGTAAGCCACTTAAGACCGATATTGACAGCGCAAATAGTAACATCGTAATGTGTTCTGGTTCATCACACTCATTTATCGCGGCCGCAGCTGCTACTTCCTGAAACATAATTGTAGGGTCATCTCCCATTTTTAGTTTCCCTAAGTCACCCACCATTTCTTTCAATTGCGTGGTGTTATACGGTCTGGTATAATCACTCTAACGCCCCTCTATTCTGTGCTCCTGCAGGGGGACCAAATTTCTGCTGCCTCATAGGATTCATTGGCGGTGGGACCGGAGGTTCCGGTACTTCTGGTGGGGGTCTCAATTCACCGTATTGTGACCCATCATCAGACCACTTTCCTTCCCCCTCTATATCCCCTTCCTCTGGGATCATTAAGCATATTATCACTTCTCTACCCATAGACGAGCTTTCAATCGCTCAATTTCCTTTCGGCATTTAGTGTGATCAGCTTCTGCCACTTTTTGTTGCTGCAACACCTTAAATGCTGTTTTTACATTGCTTAACTCTTCCTCAACCGAGGCTGCCTGCCGATTGCTTATGGCTTTCTTTCTCCCATTCATCAGCTCTTCGCCAATACTCCTGACACTGCAAGTATTCTATGTTACATTCCCCTTTCACTTTCTCAGCTTGTCTCTGTTCTTTTAATTCCTCTAACTCTTTTAGCAAAAGGTTCACTACCACTTCCCTGTCGCTCGCCTTTTGTTTCAGTTGCTCAATCTCTTTCTTATTTTGAACTAATTGTCTTTGATAGGCTAAAAGCCATATCGCTTTATACCATGGCACCTTTCCAAATGGACCTTCCGTCCATTCCTTTGCTTTTTGTACATGGTCATCATTCTGCACAATATCTCTAACCCATGGTTTATCTGTATCAAATTTTGAACTAATATATTTTGCTACCAAATCCCCAATATTTTTCACTTTCTTGTCCGACATTGTTATAAAAATGCTTTTTCCCCTCAAGGTCCCTTCGTGGTCACCAATTTATGTAAGTCTTTCTCTTACTACTGTTCGGACCTCGAGTTAACAATGACAGACAAGAATGTAATCAATAAAATTGGTCTTTATTTCACACTATAGTTCGAAATTCGAGGGTGCATAGAATAGAAGCACCGTTGGCAATAGATTCAAAGAATTCTCGGCAATAAATATGCCTGCAACTTATTAATTCAAACGTACATAAAAGTACCCCCCTTAACAATTCAAATGCATATAAAAGTACCCCTTTAACAACATCTAAGCTTATGTATGACTTTCATACATACTCCTTTATCTCTGGGTGATCGATCCAGGGAAATTGTAAATCGAGCATAGACTGGCCAGCTTTCTCAGCTCATTCTTCCTCCTGCTCTGGGTTATTTCTGTTATCAGGCCTTTTCTGTTGTAAATTATTCTCTGCCTCCCTCTGATAGGTCAGTTTTTACTCCAAACCTTCCTGATTGGAGTTCCTTCCGCATGATACGTTCTGTTCCAGTGGGATGTGTGGGGGCGGGACTTCCTTGTCAATCATGTTCTTCCTTCTTGTCCATGTGGCCTCTTAAAGATAGAACCCTGCCGACCACAAGGCAAAAGACCCCCTTCTGACTTTTGCCATTTTTTCTCTTCACAGACAAAGAACACATACTGACCACCATTTTGTGTCTTCACAAACAAAGAACACATGCTGATTTCCTACATTTTGAATCCATCTGTTATCATCTCACAATTCGTTCACAATTTCGATCTCCACACGGTAGCAGCGGTTTTATTACACTTTTCAGAATCTTACAAAGTAGACCGTCTTAGTGTTGGAGTGGATATAGGGTCGGAAGATCAGCTCAGGGTCCAAATAGGGCAGTGAGGTTGTGAGCATTCTGGT
>JASTWF010002627.1:0-19993 GCA_030390025.1 Squalus acanthias | reverse complement strand
GGAACAATTGAGGGTAAGGAAAGAGGCAAACATTAAGTACACAGCCAGCAGGGGAGTGCATGATAAGAGAGAATACGAAAAGATTAGGAGATGTCAAAAAAAACAATTAGGGAGGCAAAGAGAAACTATGAAATTAAATTATCAAGGAACATAAAACAAAATACTACAATATTTTATAAGCACATCAATAAAAAGAGGAAAAAGAAAATACTGCAGATGCTGGAAATTTTTTCTTTTTGTCGGAGCCGGAGACAGTTGCTGAGTTTTTTTTTCTTTTATATTTAACAAAAAAAAGGTTGGAATGGGAATAGGGCCATTAAGGGATAGTCAGGACAATACCACAGGTTAACGATAGAGAGATGGCAGAAATATTAAATAATTATTTTGCTTCAGTATTTACCAGGGAGATAGAACAGGTGGACATGACATTGGATGATGAGATTAGTAATGAGATAAGTGCATTTAAAATAAAAAGAGGCGCTATATTAAATAAACTAATCAAACTCAAAGAGGAAAGAAATCCTGGTTGCATCCACGCATTTTAAAAGAATTTAGGGAAGAAATAGCAGAGGCATTACTACGCACATTTAATAATTCGTTAGAAAAAGGTATAGTGCCAGAGGACTGGCGGATAGCTGATGTAATACCGATATTTAAGAAGGAGGATGGAACATGTCCAGGGAATTATAGACCAGTCAGCTTAACATTGGTGACAGGAAAAATAATGGAATCCCTACTAAAGGAGAAAATAGAAGAACATCTAGAAACCAAAAATATAATAATGAATAGTCAGCATGGATTTCAAAAGTGAAAGTCTTGCTTGACCAACCTTATTGAATTTTTTGAAAAGGTAACAGAGAGAGAGAGAGTAGGCAAGGGTAATGCAGTAGATGTAATTTAACTAGATTTTCAAAAGGCCTTCGATAAGGTACCCCATAATAGACTAATGAATAAGGTCAGGGAACGCGGAGTCAGAGGACAAGTAGCAGAATGGATTGCTGGCTGGCTTCAGGACAGAAAGCAGAGAGTCGGAGTAAAGGGTAGCTATTCACAGTGGCAGAAGGTGGGTAGGGGTGTTCCACAAGGATCAGTGCTGGGACCACTGCTGTTCACAATTTACATTAACAATTTAGACAGGAATCAAAAACACAATTTCTAAATTTGCGGATGACACCAAATTGGGGGGGGGGGGAATAGTCAATACTGAGGAGGACTGCAACAAATTACAGGGGGACATTAATAAACTTGCAGAATGGGCATATAATTGGCAAATGAAATTCAACACAGATAAATGTGAGGTATTACATTTTGGTAGGAAGAATAGGGAGGTCACTTATCACTTGGAGGGTGCGAGTCTAGGTGGGGTAGAGGAACAAAGGGATCTCAGAGTACAAATACACAAATCACTAAAAGTTGCGACACAGGTTAGCAAGGCCATAAAAAAAGCAAACCAAGCACTAGGGTTTATTTCTAGAGGGATAAAATTGAAAATTGTGAAGTTATGCTAAACCTATATCGAACCTTTGTTAGACCACACTTAAGAGTACTGCATACAATTCTGGTCTCCATATTATAAAAGGGATAGAGGAACTGGAGAGGGTGCAGAGAAGATTTACAAGGATGATACCAGAAATGTGAGGGTATACACATCAGGAAAGGATGAACAGGCTGGGTCTCTTTTCTCTTGAAAAAAGGCTGAGGGGTGACCTAATAGAGGTCTTTAAAATCATGAAAGGTTTTGATAAAGTGGATACAGAGAGAATGTTTCCACTTGTGGGGAAGAGCAAAACAAGAGGCCATCAATATAAGATCGTCACCAAGAAATCCAATAGGGAATTCAGAAGAAACTTCTTTACCCAGAGATTGGTGAGAATGTGGAACTCGCTACCACAGAGAGTGGTTGAAGCAAATAGTATAGATGCATTTAAGGGGAGGCTAGACAAGCATATGAGGGAGAAGGGAATAGAGGGTTATGCTGATAGATTTAGACGGGAGGAGGCTCGAGTGGTGCATAAACACCAGCATGGACTGGTTGGGCCGAATGGCCTGTTTCTGTGCTGTATATTCTATGTAATCCCCCAGCTCCACACACACACCTACCCGCCCCGACAGTGCTGCCCTCCCTCAGTACCGCCCCTCCGACAGTGCGGAGCTCCCTCAGTACCGCCCCTCCGACAGTGCAGCGCTCCCTCAGCACTGCCCCTCCGACAGTGCGGCGCTCCCTCAGTACTGCCCCTCCGACAGTGTGGCGCTCCCTCAGCACTGCCCCTCCGACAGTGCAGCGCTCCCTCAGCACTGCCCCTCCGACAGTGCGGCTCTCCCTCAGTACCTCCCTCCGACAGTGCGGCGCTCCCTCAGTACCTCCCTCCGACAGTGCGGCGCTCCCTCAGTACCTCCCTCCGACAGTGCAGGCGCTCCCTCAGCACTGCACTGGGAGTCTCAGCCTGGATCATGAGCTCAAGTCTCTGGAGAGGGACTTGAACCCACAACCTTCTGACTCAGAGACGAGAGGGTGCTACCCACTGACCCAGGGTGACACCTAAAGTACAGGATTGGACTGTCAACCTGCTGACGAGCTTATAGATGAGAGTGCAACCATTGAGCCAGACTGACAGCTACACTGGGATGCAATTGCTAACAGCCTCCCCTTGCTGCTTTAACCCAAGGCTCAGAGACCACCAGATCTGTCAAACTCCCTGATTCTGGGTCGGAAGCCTTTGCCTTGCAAATGGGTTCTCACTTTTCCAGGCCCCTGCGTTTTAATCTGGTTAAAATGTCGAATGCAATAAACAGAGCCGGTTGCATTAACTCACCTGCAATCAGCAGCGGCCGCTGCAGCAGGACGAGGACTAGAACCAGCCGCACACAAGCGGCCACATCCTCCCTCCTACAGCCGCTGTCAATCAGCCGCCGGGCTCCCGAGATCCAATGCCCCCCCCCACCTCGCTTCCCATTGGATAAAGGCGCACCGCCCGCATTTCCCATTGGTCGGATCCTCTGTCAATCACCTACACGCCTCTCCTCATTGGACAGGTCAAAGGAGAGCGCTTCTCCATTGGACAGTAGGGCTGCCAATCAGTGCGGGGGAATGGGCCAGTGACAGACAATGGACTGAATTATGATTGGTCAGGTTCACTGTCCATCATATGCATACACTGCTAGGATTCGACAATATAATGTCAATCGCAGCAGGTGATTTGCTGGTTAAGCTGTCAGTCAGAAGAGACCAAGCCCTCACCCTTAAAAATCTAGCCAATGGATCCTGAGGATTCAAGGTACCTGTGCCCTTGTCCCTCTGGCTGACCCCACAGGACCAGGTACCCCTAACCTGGGGGGCATTTACTGCCCCCCCACCATTAGCCCTGCCCCCTCAAGCCCAGGTCCTACCCCTAACCCTCTTAGAATCATAGAAATTTACGGCACAGAAGGAGGCCATTTCGGCCCATGGTGTCTGTGCCGGCCGACAAAGAGCTATCCAGCCTGATCCCACTTTCCAGCTCATGGTCCGTAGCCCTGCAGGTTACGGCACTTCAAGTGTATATCCAAGTACTTTTTAAAGAAAGAAAGACTTACATTTATATAGCGCCTTTCACGACCACCGGACGTCTCAAAGTGCTTTACAGCCAATGAAGTACTTTTTTTTTTGGTGTGTAGTCGCTTGTAATGTGATGAGGGTTTCTGCCTCTACCACTCTAGTGAGTTCCAGACCCCCACCACCCTCTGGTGAAAAAAGTTCTCTTCAACTCCCCTCTAACCCTTCTACCAATTACTTTAAATCTATGCCCCCTGGTTATTGACCGCACTGCTAAGGGAAATAGGTCCTTCCTATCCACTCTATCTCGGCCCCTCATAATTTTATACACCTCAATTAAGTCTCCCCTCAGCCTCCTCTGTTCCAAAGAAAACAACCCCAGCCTCTCCAATCTATCCTCATAGCTAAAATCCTCCAGTGCAATCACATCTTTCATGTAATGTGGTGAATTTTAAAATTCTCATTCTTGTTTTCAAATCCCTCCATGGCCTCGCCCCTCCCTATCTCTGTAATCTCCCCCAGCCCTATTTTTTACACGGCGAGTTATTATGATTTGCAGGGCTATGGGGAAAGAGCAGGGGAATGGGACTAATTGGATAGCTCCATCAAAGAGCCAACACAGGCACGATGGGCCGAATGGCCTCCTTCTGTGATGTATCATTCTATACAGCCCCTCCGTCCTCACCTCCAATGCCAAGTTTCATAGAATTATGCAGAAATTACACGGCAATAGGCCATTCGGCCCAACCAGTCCCTCATCTTCCACATGAGCAGTACTCCAAATCCCATGTGCCCGCTTTGTTCCAACACCCCCCTTTCCTTCAACCACCTCTCTAACCTATTCTTAAATGTTGACGACAGCTCTTGCGGTTCTCCTCATCCCAGCAGCTCGCCCCGTGCCTCACCAGCACCACTTTGTAAGCAGCTATCGGCATCTGGAGCGGGAACAACAGCGAGGGGAGTGGGGCTAAAGAAAGCGCAAAAACTTTTCTCAAACTTTGGGGAAAGTTTCAGCCAAACTCTTCTTCTGCTCCCAACCAGCGTGAGTCAGGGAAGGAGCCGCTCAATACTGGGCTGTTGCCGTTTATACTTCAAACATAGATTGAGTAGATTGGGCCGATTGAGTAGATTGGGCCTATACTCTCTGGAGTTTAGAAGAATGAGAGGTGATCTCATTGAAACATCTGAGGGGGATTGACAGGGTAGAACCAACATGAGGGAAAACCCTACTTGACCTCGTCCTCACCAATCGACCTGTTGCAGATGCATCTGTCCATGACTGTATCGGTAGCAGTGACCACCGCACAGTCATTGTGGAGACCAAGTCCCGTCTTCACACTGAGGACACCCTCCATCGTGTTGTGTGGCACTACCACCGTGCTAAATGGGATAGATTCAGAACAGATCTAGCAGCTCAAAACTGGGCATCCATGAGGCGCTGTGGGCCATCAGCAGCAGCAGAATTGTATTCCACCACAATCTGTAACCTCATGGCCCGGCATATCCCTCACTCTACCATTACCATCAAGCCAGGGGACCAACCCTGGTTCAATAAGGAGTGTAGAAGAGCATGCCAGGAACAGCACCAGGCGTACCTAAAAATGAGGTGCCAACCTGGGGAAGTTGCAACACATGACTACATGCATGCTAAACAGCAGAAGCAGCATGCTATAGACAGGGCTAAGCGATCCCACAATCAACGGATCAGATCAAAGCTCTGCAGTCCTGCCACATCCAGTCGTGAATATTGGTGGACCATTAAACAACTAATGGGAGGAGGAGGCTCCATGGATATCCCCATCCTCAATGATGCTGGAGACCAGCACGTGAGTGCAAAAGACAAGGCTGAAGTGTTTGCAACCATCTTCAGCCAGAAGTGCCGAGTGGATGATCCATATCGGCCTCCTCCTGAGGTCCCCACCATCACAGAAGCCAGTCTTCAGCCAATTCGATTCACACCACATGATATCAAGAAACGGCTGAGCACACTGGATACAGCAAAGGCTATGGGTCCCGACAACATCCCGGCTATCGTGCTAAAGACTTGTGCTCCAGAACTAGCCGCGCCTCTAGCCAAGCTGTTTCAGTACAGCTACAACACTGGCATCTATCCGACAATGTGGAAAACTGCCCAGGTATGTCCTGTCCACAAAAAGCAGGACAAATCCAACCCGGCCAATTACCGCCCATCAGTCTACTCTCAATCATCAGCAAAGTGATGGAAGATGTCATCGACAGTGCTATCAAGCGGCACTTACTCACCAATAACCTGCTCACTGATGCCCAGTTTGGGTTCCGCCAGGACCACTCGGCTCCCGACCTCATTACAGCCTTGGTCCAAACATGGACAAAGGAGCTGAATTCCAGAGGTGATGTGAGAGTGACTGCCCTTGACATCAAGGTAGCATTTGCCCAAGTGTGGCATCAAGGAGCCCTAGTAAAATTGAAGTCAGTGGGAATCGGGGGGAAAACTCTCCACTGGCTGGAGTCATACCTAGCACAAAGGAAGATGGTTGTGGTGTTGAAGGTCAATCATCACAGCCCCAGGACATTGCTGCAGGAGTTCCTCAGGGCAGTGTCCTCGGCCCAACCATCTTCAGCTGCTTCATCAATGACCTTCCCTCCAACATAAGGTCAGAAATAGGGATGTTCGCTGATGACTGCACAGTGTTCAGCGCCATTCACAACTCATCAGATAATGAAGCAGTCCATGCCCGCATGCAACAAGACCTGGATGACATTTAGGCTTGGGCTGATAAGTGACAGGTAACATTCGCGCCACAGAAGTACCAAGCAATGACTATCTCCAACAAGCGAGAGTCTAAACACCGCCCCTTGACATTCAATGGCATTACCATTGCCGAATGCCCCACCATCAACATCCTGGGGGTCACCATTGACCAGAAACTTAACTGGACCAGCCACATAAATACTGTGGCAACAAAAGCAGGTCAGAGGCTAGGTATTCTGCGGCGAGTGTCTCACCTCCTGACTCCCCAAAGCCTGTCCACCATCTACAAGGCACAAGTAAGGAGTGTGATGGAATACTCTCCACTTGCCTGGATGAGTGCAGCTCCAACAACACTCAAGAAGCTCGACACCATACAGGACAAAGAAGCCTGCTTGATTGGCACCCCATCCACCACCTTAAACATTCACTCCCTCCACCACTGGCGCACCATGGCTGCAGTGTGTACCATCTACAAGATGCACTGCAGCAACTCGCCAAGGCTTCTTCGGCAGCACCTCCCAAACCCGCGACCTCTTCCACCTAGAAGGACAAGGGCAGCAGGCGCATGGGAACACCACCACCTCCAAGTTCCCCTCCAAGTCACACACCAACCAGACTTAGAAGTATATCGCCGATCCTTCATCGTCGCTGGGTCAAAATCCTGGAACTCCCTCCCTAACAGCACTGTGGGAGTACCTTCACCACACGGACTGCAGCGGTTCAAGAAGGCGGCTCACCACCACCTTCTCAAGGGCAATTCGGGATGGGCAATAAATGCTGGCCTTGCCAGCAACGCCCACATCCCAGAAACAAATTTTTAAAAAGATGCTAAGAAATAGGAGCAGGAGTCGGCCATTCGGCCCCTCGAGCCTGCTCCGCCATTCAATAAGATCATGGCTGATCTTCGACCTCAACTCCACTTTCCTGAGCTATCCCCATATCCCTTGATTGCCTTAATATCCAAAAATCTATCGATCTCTGTCTTGAATATACTCAACGACTGAGCCTCCACAGTGAAGAAATTCCTCCTCATCTCAGTCCTAAATGGCTGACCCCTTATTCTGAGACTGTGACCCCTGGTTCTAGACTCCCCAGCCAGGGGAAACAGCCTCCCTGCATCTACCCTGTCAAGCCCTGTAAGAATTTTGTATGTCTCAATGAGATCACCTCTCATTCTTCTAAACTCGAAAGGAGATTTATTTTTACCCAGTGAGTTATGATCTAAAAGGGTGGTGGAAGCAGATTCAAAAGGGAATTGGATATAAATTGAATAGGAAAAAAAATGCAGGGCAATGGGGAAAGAGCAGGAGAGTGGGACTAATTGAATGGCTCTTTCAAGGAGCCGGCGTAGACGATGGCCTGAATGGCCTCCTTCTGTGCTGTAAGATTTCATGAATTCTTAACCCAATGGTGATTCAAAGCAGATGGGTTTAGAATTACTTTTTTAAAAATCATCAAAAAAAAGAAAGACTTGATTTTCTGTAGCGCCTTTCATGACCACTGGACATCCCAAAGCGCTTTACAGACAATGAAGTACTTTTTGAAGTGTAGTCACTGTTGTAATGTAGGAAACGCGGCAGCCAATTTACACACAGCAAGCTCCCACAAACAGTAATGTGATAATGATCAGATAATCGGATTTAGATGTTGGTTGAGGGATAAATATTGGCCAGGACACCGGGGAGAACTCCCCTGCTCTTCTTCGAAATAGTGCCCTGGGATCTTTTACATCCACCTGAGAGAGCAGACGGGGCCTCGGTTTAATGTCTCATCCGAAAGACGGCACCTCTGACAGTGCAGCACTCCCTCACTGGAGCGTCAGCCTAAGGATTTTCTGCTCAAGTCTCTGGAGTGGGACTTGAACCCACAACCTTCTGACTCAGAGGCGAGGGTGCTGCCCACTGAGCCACAGCTGACACTACAAAGAGTGTAAAAAAAAATATTTAGAAAGTTACAAATTTGTTAATGTATTTAAAAATATTTTTAAATCTTAGCTCTCTGCACTCTTCCTGCCCACTTTAGAATCTTACAGCACAGAAGGAGGCCATTCAGCCCATCGTGCCTGTGTCGGCTCTTTGAAAGAGCTCTCCAATTAGTCCCACTCCCCCCTGCTCTTTCCCCATAGCCCTGTAAATTTTTCCCCTTCAAGTATTTATCCAATTCCCTTTTGAAAGTTATTATTGAATCTGCTTCCACCGCCCTTTCAGGCAGTTTTCTTAGGCAGTCCCTCGGAACCGAGGATGACTTGCTTCCACATTAAAAATGAGTTCCTACAGTCTCTGTCACAAGTGGGGCAGACATTGGTTGAAGGGGCGGGTGGGTTGGGTGCTTGGGTTGACGTGCGCTCCTTGCGCTTGGCTTCCACTCACTCCCGGCGAAGAGACTCGAGGTGTTCGGTGCCTTCCCAGATGCTTCTCCTCCACTTTGTGCGGTCTTGGGCCAGGGATTCCCAGGTGTCAGTGGGGATGTTGCACTTTTTCAAGAAGGCTTTGCGGGTGTCCTTGAAGAGTTTCCTCTGTCATTCTGTGCATTCCAGATCACAACAACTCGCTGTGTAAAAAAATTTCTCCTCATCCCCCTTCTGGTTCCTTTTCCAGTTATCTTAAATCTGTGTCCTTTGCTTACCGACCCTCCTGCAATGGAAACAGTTTCTCCCTATCTACTCTTTCAAAACCCTTCATAATTTTGAACACCTCTATTAAATCTCCCCTGAACCTTTTCTGCTTTAAGGTGAACAATCTCAGCTTCTCCAGTCTCTCCACACATCCAAAGTACCTCATCCCTCTAAATTCCGTTGTAAATTCCTATATCCACATTAAAATGAAAAATAGCTATGTCAACTCGTCATGCTGTAATGACATCCTTCCCCAGGTGCTGTAGTACCACCACCATAGTCATAGAGTCATAGAGTTATACAGCACAGAAAGAGGCCCATCGGCCCATCGTGTCTGCGCCGGCCATCAAGCCCTGTCTATTCTAATCCCATTTTCCAGCACTTGGTCCGTAGCCTTGTATGCTATGGCGTTTCAAGTGCTCATCTAAATGCTTCTTGAATGTTGTGAGGGTTCCTGCCTCTACCACCCTTTCAGGCAGTGAGTTCCAGATTCCAACCACCCTCTGGGTGAAAAAGTTTTTCCTCAAATCCCCTCTAAACCTCCTGCCCCTTACCTTGAAACTATGCCCCCTGGTTATTGACCCCTCTACTAAGGGGAAAAGTTCCTTTCTATCTACCATATCTGTGCCCCTCATAATTTTGTACACCTCAATCAGATCCCCCCTCAGCCTTCTCTGCTCCAAGGAAAACAACCCCAGCCTGTCCAGTCTCTCTTCATAGCTGAAGCGCTCTCGCCCAGGCAACATCCTGGTGAATCTCCTCTGCACCCTCTCCAATGCAATCACATCCTTCCTGTAGTGTGGCGACCAGAACTGCACACAGTATTCCAGCTGTGGCCTAACTAGCGTTTTGTACAGCTCCATCATAAACTCCCTGCTCTTATATTCTATGAGAAGTCGCACAACACCAGGTTATAGTCCAACAGTTTTATTTAAAATTACGAGCTTTCGGAGCTCCGCTCCTTCTTCAGGTACAGGTACAGTGAGTGAATCGATTACACAGTATATATACACAGAGAGCAATGTGTCTGCAGAGATACAATCCGTCAGGGAGGCATTACATCAAAGACACATCAGAGTACAGCTAAGACAATGAGGTGGGTCACAGGGGGTCCAACGTGTCAAGTGCTGCCGTCTGCAGTTAAGCTTTTAACTTTTTTTTAAAACTGGAAAAACAGACAACGATGTCGAGTCACGTTCTGTAGCGTGACATGAACCCGAGATCCCTGTTGAGGCCGTCCTCATGGGTGCGAACTTGGCTATCAGTTTCTGCTCGATGATTTTGCGTTGTCGTGTGTCTCGAAGGCCGCCTTGGAGAACGCTAACCCGCAGATCCGAGGCTGAATGTCCTTGACTGCTGAAGTGTTCCCCGACTGGGAGGTAACAATCCTGCCTGGCGATTGTTGCGCGGTGTCCGTTCATACGTTGTCTCAGTGTCTGCATGGTCTCGCCGATGTACCATGCCGCGGTGCATTCTTTCCTGCAACGTATCAGGTAGACAACGTTGGCTGAGTCACATGAGTATGTACCATGTACCTGGTGGGTAGTGTCCTCACGTGTGATGATGGTATCTGTGTTGATGATCTGGCATGTCTTGCAGAGGTTGCCGTGGCAGGGTTGTGTGGTGTCGTGGTCGCTGTTCTCCTGACAGCTGGGTAATTTGCTGCGAACGATGGTACTTTTGAGGAACACCAACAACAGCCAATCTCCAGACGCCATCCTACAACTCATCCGCTTCATCCTTGACCACAATGTCTTCACCTTCGACAACCAGTTTTTTACCCAAACACACGGAACAGCCATGGGGACCAAATTCGCACCCCAATACGCCAACATCTTCATGCACAAGTTCGAGCAAGACTTCTTCGCTGCACAGGACCTCCAACCAACGCTGTACACCAGATACATCGACGACATCTTCTTCCTTTGGACCCACGGCGAAGGATCACTGAAAGGACTACACGATAACATCAACAGGTTCCATCCCACCATCAAACTCACCATGGACTACTCCTCAGAATCGGTTTCATTCTTGGACACACGAATCTCCATCAAAGACGGACACCTCAGCACTTCACTCTACCGCAAGCCCACGGACAACCTCACGATGCTCCACTTCTCCAGCTTCCACCCTAACCACGTTAAAGAAGCCATCCCCTATGGACAAGCCCTGCGAATACACAGGATCTGCTCAGACGAGGAGGAACGCGATGGACACCTACGGACGCTGAAAGACGCCCTCGTAAGAACGGGATATGACGCTCGACTTGTCGATCGACAGTTCCGACGGGCCACAGCGAAAAATCGCATAGACCTCCTCAGAAGGCGAACACGGGACACAACCAACAGAGTACCCTATGTCGTCCAATACTTCCCCGGAGCGGAGAAACTACGCCATGTTCTTCACAGCCTTCAACATGTCATCGATGACGATGAACACCTTGCTAAGGCCATCCCCACGCCTCCACTACTCGCCTTCAAGCAGCCGCCTAACCTCAAAAGTACCATCGTTCGCAGCAAATTACCCAGCTGTCAGGAGAACAGCGACCACGACACCACACAACCCTGCCACGGCAACCTCTGCAAGACATGCCAGATCATCAACACAGATACCATCATCACACGTGAGGACACTACCCACCAGGTACATGGTACATACTCATGTGACTCAGCCAACGTTGTCTACCTGATACGTTGCAGGAAAGAATGCACCGCGGCATGGTACATCGGCGAGACCATGCAGACACTGAGACAACGTATGAACGGACACCGCGCAACAATCGCCAGGCAGGATTGTTACATCCCAGTCGGGGAACACTTCAGCAGTCAAGGACATTCAGCCTCGGATCTGCGGGTAAGCGTTCTCCAAGGCAGCCTTCGAGACACACGACAACGCAAAATCATCGAGCAGAAACTGATAGCCAAGTTTCGCACCCATGAGGACGGCCTCAACAGGGATCTCGGGTTCATGTCTGTTTTTCCAGTTTAAAAAAAAAGTTAAAAGCTTAACTGCAGACGGCAGCACTTGACATGTTGGACCCCCTGTAACCCACCTCATTGTCTTAGCTGTACTCTGCTGTGTCTTTGATGTAATGCCTCCCTGACGGATTGTATCTCTGCAGACACATTGTTCTCTGTGTATATATACTGTGTAATCGATTCCCTCACTGTACCTGTACCTGAAGAAGGAGCGGAGCTCCGAAAGCTCGTAATTTTAAATAAAACTGTTGGACTATAACCTGGTGTTGTGCGACTTCTCATTTTTGTCCACCTCAGTCCAACACCGGCAGCTCCGCATCATGACTTATATTCTATGCCTCGGCTAATGAAGGCAAGTATCCCATATGCCTTTTTAACCACCTTATCTACCTGTCCTGCTGCCTTCAGGGATCTATGTACATGCACACCAAGGTCCCTCTGATCCTCTGTCCTTCCTAGGGTCCTACCATTCATTGTGTATTCCCTTGCCTTGTTAGTCCCCCCAAAATGCATCACCTCACACTTTTCAGGGTTAAATTCCATTTGCCACTGTTCTGCCCATCTGACCAACCCGTCTATATCGTCCTGTAGTTTGAGGCTTCCCTCCTCGCTATTTACCACCCCACCAATTTTCATGTCATCTGCGAACTTACTGATCATACCTCCTACATTCATAGCTAAATCATTAATGTACACTACAAACAGCAAAGGACCCAGCACCGATCCCTGCGGTACACCACTGGACACAGGCTTCCAGTCACAAAAACAACCTTCGACCAGCACCCTCTGCCTCCTGCCACTAAGCCAATTTTGGATCCAATGTGCCAAGTTGCCCTGGATCCCATGGGCTCTTACCTTCTTGACCAGTCTCCCATGCGGGACTTTGTCAAAAGCCTTACTGAAGTCCATGTAGACCACGTCAACTGCACTACCCTCATCCACACACCTCGTCACCCCCTCGAAAAATTCAATCAAATTGGTTAGACATGATCTCCCCCTGACAAGGCCATGCTGACTATCCCTGATTAATCCTTGCCTCTCCAAGTGGAAACTAATTCTGTCCCTCAGAATTTTTTCCAATAATTTCCCTACCACTGATGTTAGGCTCACTGGCCTGTAATTCCCTGGTTTATCCCTACTACCCTTCTTGAATAATGGTACTACGTTAGCTGTTCTCCAGTCCTCTGGCACCTCCCCTGTGGCCAGTGAGGTTCTGAAAATTTGTGTCAGAGCCCCTGCAATCTCCTCCCTTGCCTCACACAGCAGCCTGGGATACATCTCGTCTGGGCCTGGGGATTTATCCACTTTTAAGCCCGCTAAAACCGCTAGTACCTCCTCCCTCTCAATACTAATTTGTTGAAGTATATCACAATCCCCCTGCCTGATTTCTATGCCTACATCATCCTTCTCCATAGTGAACACAGATGCAAAATATTCATTTAAAACCCCACCTACATCTTCTGGCTCTACACACAGATTGCCACTTTGGTCCCTAATGGGCTCTACTCTTTCCCTGGTTATCCTCTTGCCCTTAATATACTTATAAAACACCTTGGGATTTTCCTTTATTTTGCCTGCCATTGTTATTTCATGCCCCCTCTTCGCTCTCCTAATTTCTTTTTTAAGTACCCCCCTGCACTTTCTATACTCCTCTACGGCTTCCACTGTTTTTAGTCCTTTGTATCTGCCAAAAGCCTCCCTTTTTTTCCTAATCCATTCTCGTATATCCATTGACATCCAGGGTTCCCTGGACTTGTTGGTCCCACCCTTGACCTTTACGGGAACATGTTGCTGTTGTACTCTCTCTATTTCCTTTCTGAAAGACTCCCACTGCTCTGATGTGGATTTTCCTACAAGTAGCTGATCCCAGTCCACTTTGGCCAGATCCTGCCTTATCATATTAAAATCGGCCTTCCCCCAATTTAGAACCTTTATTTCCGGTCCATCTTTGTCCTTTTGCATGACTACCTTAAATCTCACCGAATTATGGTCACTGTCACCAAAATGCTCTCCTACTGACACTTCTACCACTTGCCCGGCTACCTTCCCTAGAATTAGGTCCAGTACCGCCCCCTCTCTTGTAGGACTTTCTACATGCTGGCTCAAAAAGCTCTCCTGGATGCACTTTAAGAATTCCGCACCCTCTAAGCCTTTCACACTCTGACTATCCCAGTTAATATTGGGGAAGTTGAAATCCCCGACTATTATTACCCTATTATTTCTACACTTCTCTGAGATTTGCCTACATATCTGTTCCTCTATTTCCCCCTGATTGTTTGGGGGCCTATAGTACACTCCCAGCAAAGTGCTTGCCCCCTTTTTGTTTTTAAGTTCTACCCATATGGCCTCATTAGAGGAACCTGCTAAGATATTATCCCTCCTTACAGCAGTAATTGACTCCTTGATTAATATTGCGACACCCCCTCCTCTTTTACACCCACCTCTGTCTCGCCTGAAGATTCTATACCCCGAAATATTGAGCTGCCAGTCCTGCCCCTCCCTCAACCATGTCTCTGTGATAGCAACAATATCATACTCCCATGTGTTCATCAACACCTTCAATTCATCTGCCTTTCTCGCAAGACTCCTTGCATTAAAATAAATGCCATCCAGCTTTGCCATACTCCCTTGTGCCATTACATATTTGCTCTGCCTTCCAGGCTGACTTGTTTTTTCCTCTATATTTGGCTGTGCATCACCCCCTACTATAGCTCCACTCCGTATCCCATCCCCCTGCCAAGTTAGTTTAAACCCCACCCACCCCCCACCCCCCACCCCCCCAACAGTACGAGCAAACCTCCCCGCAAGGATGTTGGTCCCGTTCCGGTTCAGGTGCAACCCGTCCGACTTGTACAGGTCCCACCTTCCCCAGAAGCAGACCCAGTGATCCAGGAAACTAAAGCCCTCCCTCCTGCACCAACTCTTTAGCCACGCATTCATCTGCTCTATCCTCCTATTCCTATACTCACTAGCACGTGGCACCGGGAGTAATGCAGAGATTACAACCTTTGAGGTCCTGCTTTTTAATCTGCGACCTAGCTCCCTAAATTCTTGTTGCAGGACCTCATCCCTCTTTCTACCCATGTCGTTGGTACCAATGTGAACCACGACCTCTGACTGTTCGCCCTCCCCCTTCAGAATGCCCTGCAGCCGTTCAGTGACATCCTTGACCCTGACACCAGGGAGGCAACATACCATCCTGGAGTCACGTCTGCGGCCACAGAAACGTCTATCTGTTCCCCTTACGATAGAATCCCCTATCACTATTGCTCTCCCACTCTTTTTCCTCCACTCCTGTGCAGCTGAGCCACTCGTAGTGCCACGGACTTGGCTCTTGCTGCATTCCCCTGAGAAACCATCTCCCCCATCAGTATCCAAAACGGAAAATCTGTCAGAGAGGGAGATGGACCCAGGGGACTTCTGCACTACCTTCCTAGTTCTTTTACTCTGTCTGGTGGTCACCCATTTCCTGTCTGCCTGTGCACTCTTTACCTGCGTTGTGACCACCTTGTTAAACGTGCTATCCATGAAGATCTCAGCCTCGCGGATGCTCCATAGTGACTCCAGTCGCAGCTCCAGCTCCGAAACACGGATTTCGAGTAGCTGCAGCTGGAGACACTTCCTGCACATGTGTTCGCCCTGGACACCTAAAGTGTCCCTGACTTCCAACATAGCACAGGAGGAGCACTCCACGCTGCCGAGCTGCCCTGCCATGTCCTAGCCTTAATTTACTCCATTTAAATTAAAGAATATTAAATACACTAGGGACCTTACTTCCCTTTAAACGCTACTTACTCTAAACTAGAGACCTTACTTTTACTTTAATGACTGGAATGTAGAAATACTGTAGAAATACTCACCGCTGGTTCTCTGTCCCCTCTTGTGCAGCTTTTTAGCTCCTGCTCTCCTAAAACTGACAAAGATGGAAAAAGAAAGGAACACCTCCCTCCCCGAACTCCCTCACTCACCAAACTCGCAGCTTAACACTCTGTTCCGATTTGCACTCCGTGACCCACTACTGGTTTTTTACATAGGCAGTTCCGATTATTCATTTATCATGGAAATATAAGAATAAGAATAGACCTATGAGTTTAAAATGAGGACTGAATTAATCAGCATGCCCTGGTGTAATTATTCCTCATGTTCTCTGAGACCACCTCACCTGAAGGCTATACTTGTCTTCATTCCCCGTGTGCCAAGCCACAGGAGATCGACTGGTTAAAAATAAACGTTACACAAGATACAGTGGAGGCATGTGTGATCCCAATCACAACTGGTTAAAAGAAAAGATGTTGGACCGTTGTATTTTTAAAGTTTTCTCCCCTCTTCTCCTGATGGCACTGACTCTTGTTGGTCCCATGGGCACCAATGCCCTCTGGTATCTTACACTGGTGGCCAATTTTCATCTGTGAAAGAAATAAAGACTTGCATTTCTACAGCGCCTTTCACAACCTCAGGACGTCCCAATGCGCTTTACAGCCAATGAAGTACTTTTTGAAGTGTAGTCACTGTTATAATGCAGCAAATGTGGCAGCCAATTCGCACACAGAAAGCTCCCAGAACAGCAATGTGATAATGACCAGATAATCTGTTTTAGGGAACAGATCCCTATTCCCCAATGTACAGATCCCTATTTCCCAATGTAAAGGTCCCTATTCCCAGTGTACAGATCCCTATTCCCCAATGCACAGATCCCTATTTCCCAGTGTAAAGGTCCCTATTCCCAGTGTACAGATCCCTATTCCCAGTGTATGGATCCCTATGCTCCAGTGTACAGATCACTATTCCCGGTGTATGGATCCCTATTCCCAGTGTACAGGTCCCTATTCCCAGTGTACAGATCCCTATTTCCCAGTATACAGATCCCTATTCCCAGTATACAGATCCCTATTTCCCAGTATACAGATCCCTATTCCCAGTGTGCAGATCCCTATTCCCAGTGTACAGATCCCTATTCCCAGTATACAGATCCCTATTTCCCAGTATACAGATCCCTATGCTCCAGTGTACTGATCCCTATTCCCAGTGTACAGTTCCCTATGCTCCAGTGTACTGATCCCTATTCCCAGTGTACAGATCCCTATTCCCAGTGTACAGATCCCTATTCCCAGTGTACGGATCCCTATGCTCCAGTGTACAGATCCCTATGCTCCAGTGTACGGATTCCTATTCCCAGTGTACGGATCCCTATTCCCAGTGCACTGATCCCTATTCCCAGTGTACGGATCCCTATTCCCAGTGTACAGATCCCGATTTCCCAGTGTACAGATCCCTATTCCCAGTGTACTGATCCCTATTCCCAGTGTACAGATCCCTATTCCCAGTGGACAGATCCTTATTCTCAGTGCACTGATCCCTATTACCCAGTGCACTGATCCCTATTTCCCAGTGTACTGATCCCTATTGCCCAGTGTACAGATCCCTATTCCCAGTGTACAGATCCCTATTTCCCAGTGTACGGATCCCTATTTCCCAGTGTACAGATCCCTATTCCCAGTGGACAGATCCCTATTTCCCAGTGCACTGATCCCTATTTCCCAGTGTACAGATCGTTATTACCCAGTGTACAGATCCCTATTCCCAGTGGACAGATCCCTATTTCCAAGTGTACGGATCCCTATTCCCAGTGTACGGATCCCTATTCCCAGTGTACAGATCCCTATTCCCAGTGTACAGATCCCTATTCCCAGTGGACAGATCCCTATTTCCCAGTGTACAGATCCCTATTCCCAGTGTACAGATCCTTATTCCCAGTGGACAGATCCCTATTTCCTAGTGTACGGATCCCTATTCCCAGTGTACGGATCCCTATTCCCAGTGTACGGATCCCTATTCCCAGTGTACGGATCCCTATTCCCAGTGCACTGATCCCTATTTCCCAGTGTACAGATCGCTATTACCCAGTGCACGGATCCCTATTTCCCAGTGTACAGATCTCTATTCCCAGTGTACAGATCCCTATTCCCAGTGTACAGATCCCTATTCCCAGTGTACAGATCCCTATTCCCAGTGTACAGGTCTCTATGCTCCAGTGTACAGATCCCTATTCCCAGTGCACAGATCCCTATGCTCCAGTGCACAGATCCCTATTCCCAGTGTACAGATCCCTATTCCCAGTGTAGAGATCGCTATTACCCAGTGCACTGATCCCTATTTCCCAGTGTACAGATCGCTATTACCCAGTGCACGGATCCCTATTTCCCAGTGTACAGATCTCTATTCCCAGTGTACAGATCCCTATTCCCAGTGTACAGATCCCTATTCCCAGTGTACAGATCCCTATTCCCAGTGTACAGGTCTCTATGCTCCAGTGTACAGATCCCTATTCCCAGTGCACAGATCCCTATGCTCCAGTGCACAGATCCCTATTCCCAGTGTACAGATCCCTATTCCCAGTGTAGAGATCGCTATTACCCAGTGCACTGATCCCTATTTCCCAGTGTACGGATCCCTATTCCCAGTGTACAGATCCCTATTCCCAGTGTACAGATCCCTATTCCCAGTGTACAGGTCTCTATGCTCCAGTGTACAGATCCCTATTCCCAGTGCACAGATCCCTATGCTCCAGTGTACTGATCCCTATTCCCAGTGTAAAGGTCCCGAACAGTGAGAAAACACTGGCGGGCAAAATAAAGGAAAATCCCAAGGTGTTTTATAAGTATATTAAGGTCAAGAGGATAACCAGGGAAAGAGTAGGGCCCATTAGGGACCAAAGTGGCAAACTGTGTGTAGAGCCGGAAGATGTAGGTGAGGTTTTAAATGAATATTTTGCATCTGTGTTCACTATGGAGAAGGACGATGTAGGCATAGAAATCAGGCAGGGGGATTGTGATATACTTCAACAAATTAGTATTGAGAGGGAGGAGGTACTAGCGGTATTAGCGGGCTTAAAAGTGGATAAGTCCCCAGGCCCAGACGAGATGTATCCCAGGCTGCTGTGTGAGGCAAGGGAGGAGATTGCAGGGGCTCTGACACAAATTTTCAGAACCTCTCTGGCCACAGGGGAAGTGCCAGAGGACTGGAGGACAGCTAACGTAGTATCATTATTCAAGAAGGGTAGTAGGGATAAACCAGGGAATTACAGGCCAGTGAGCCTAACATCAGTGGTAGGGAAATTATTGGAAAAAATTCTGATGGACAGAATTAGTCTCCACTTGGAGAGGCAAGGATTAATCAAGGATAGTCAGCATGGCTTTGTCAGGGGGCGATCATGTCTAACCAATTTGATTGAATTTTTCGAGGGGGTGACTAGGTGTGTGGATGAGGGTAGTGCAGTTGATGTAGTCTACATGGACTTCAGTAAGGCTTTTGACAAAGTCCCGCATGGGAGATTGCTCAAGAAGGTAAGAGCCCATGGGATCCAGGGCAATTTGGCACATTGGATCCAAAATTGGCTTAGTGGCAGGAGGCAGAGGGTGCTGGTCGAAGGTTGTTTTTGTGACTGGAAGCCTGTGTCCAGTGGTGTACCGCAGGGATCGGTGCTGGGTCCTTTGCTGTTTGTAGTGTACATTAATGATTTAGATATAAATGTAGGAGGTATGATCAGTAAGTTCGCAGATGACACGAAAATTGGTGGAGTGGTAAATAGCGAGGAGGGAAGCCTCAGGCTACAGGACGATATAGACGGGTTGGTCAGATGGGCAGAACAGTGGCAAATGGAATTTAACCCTGAAAAGTGTGAGATGATGCATTTTGGGAGGACTAACAAGGCAAGGGAATACACAATGAATGGTAGGACCCTAGGAAGGACAGAGGATTAGAGGGACCTTGGTGTGCATGTACATAGATCCCTGAAGGCAGCAGGACAGGTAGATAAGGTGGTTAAAAAGGCATATGGGATACTTGCCTTCATTAGCCGAGGCATAGAATATAAGAGTAGGGAGCTGTACAAAACGCTAGTTAGGCCACAGCTGGAATACTGTGTGCAGTTCTGGTCGCCACACTATCGGAAGGATGTGATTGCATTGGAGAGGGTGCAGAGGAGATTCACCAGGATGTTACCTGGGCTGGAGCGTTTCAGCTATGAAGAGAGACTGGACAGGCTGGGGTTGTTTTCCTTAGAGCAGAGAAGGCTGAGGGGGGACCTGATTGAGGTGTACAAAATTATGAGGGGCATAGATAGGGTAGATAGAAAGGAA
>JASTWF010002626.1:0-20029 GCA_030390025.1 Squalus acanthias | reverse complement strand
CCCCTCCGACAGTGCAGCGCTCCCTCAGTACTGCCCCTCCGAAAGTGCAGCGCTCCCTCAGTACTGCCCCCTCCGACAGTGCAGCGCTCCCTCAGTACTGCCCCTCTGATAGTGCAGCGCTCCCTCAGTACTGACCCTCCGACAGTGCAGCGCTCCCTCAGTACTGACCCCTCCGACAGTGCGGCGCTCCCTCAGTACTGCCCCTCCGACAGTGCAGCGCTCCCTCAGTACTGCCCATCCAACAGTGCAGCACTCCCACAGTACTGCCCTTCCGACAGTGCAGTGCTGCCTCAGTACTGCCCCTCTGACAGTACAGCGCTCCCTCAGTACTGCCCCTCCGACAGTGCAGCGCCCCCGCAGTACTGCCCCTCCGACAGTGCAGCGCTCCCTCAGTACTGCCCCTCCGACAGTGCAGCACTTCCTCAGTACTCCCCCTCTGACAGTGCAGCACTACCTCAGTACTGCCCCTCCAACAATGCAGCGATTCCTCAGTACTGCCCCTCCGACAGTGCAGCGCTCCCTCAGTACTGCCCCTCCGACAGTGCAGCGCTCCCTCAGTACTGCCCCTCCAAAAGTGCAGCACTCTCTCAGTACTGCCCATCCGACAGTGCAGCGCTCCCTCAGTACTGCCCCCTCCAACAGTGCAGCGCTCCCTCAGTACTGCCCCTCCGACAGTGCGGCGCCCCCGCAGTACTGCCCTTCCAACAGTGCAGTGCTGCCTCAGTACTGATCCAACGACAGTGCAGTGCTCCCTCAGTACTGCCCCTCCAACAGTGCAGCTCTCCCTCAGTACTGCCCCTCCGACAGTGCAGCGGTCCCTCAGTACTGACCCTCCGACAGTGCGGCGCTCCCTCAGTACTGACCCTCCGACAGTGCGGCGCTCCCTCAGTACTGGCCCTCTGACAGTGCAGCACTACCTCAGTACTGCCCCTCCAACAATGCAGCGCTCCCTCAGTACTGCCCCTCCAACAGTGCCGCGCTCCCTCAGTACTGCCCCTCCAACAGTGCAGCGCTCCCTCAGTACTGCCCCTCCAACATTGCAGCGCTCCCTCAGTACTGCCCCTCCGACAGTGCAGCGCTCCCTCAGTACTGCCCCTCCGACAGTGCAGCACTCCCTCAGTACTGCCCCTCCAAAAGTGCAGCACTCTCTCAGTACTGCCCATCCGACAGTGCAGCGCTCCCTCAGTACTGCCCCCTCCAACAGTGCAGCGCTCCCTCAGTACTGCCCCTCCGACAGTGCGGCGCCCCCGCAGTACTGCCCCTCCAACAGTGCAGTGCTGCCTCAGTACTGATCCAACGACAGTGCAGTGCTCCCTCAGTACTGCCCCTCCGACAGTGCAGCTCTCCCTCAGTACTGCCCCTCCGACAGTGCAGCGGTCCCTCAGTACTGACCCTCCGACAGTGCGGCGCTCCCTCAGTACTGACCCTTCGACAGTGCGGCGCTCCCTCAGTACTGGCCCTCTGACAGTGCAGCACTACCTCAGTACTGCCCCTCCAACAATGCAGCGCTCCCTCAGTACTGCCCCTCCAACAGTGCCGCGCTCCCTCAGTACTGCCCCTCCAACAGTGCAGCGCTCCCGCAGTACTGCCCCTCCAACATTGCAGCGCTCTCTCTGTACTGAACCTCCGACAGTGCAGCGCTCCCTCAGTACTGCCCCTTCGACAGTGCAGCGAACACTCAGTACTGTCCCTCCGACAGTGCAGCGCTCCCTCAGTACTGCCCCTCCAACAGTGCAGCACTCCCGCAGTACTGCCCCTCCGACAGTGCAGCGCTCCCTCAGTGCTGCCCCTCCGACAGTGCAGCGCCCCCGCAGTACTGCCCCTCCAACAGTGCACCAGTCCCTCAGCACCGAGCCTCCGACAGTGCGGCGCTCCCTCAGTACTGCCCCTCCGACAGTGCAGCGCTCCCTCAGTACTGCCCGTCCGACAGTGCGGCGCCCCCGCAGTACTGCCCCTCCAATAGTGCAGTGCTGCCTCAGTACTGACCCTCCGACAGTGCGGCGCTCCCTCAGTACTGCCCCTCTGACAGTGCAGCACTACCTCAGTACTGCCCCTCCAACAATGCAGCGCTCCCTCAGTACTGCCCCTCCAACAGTGCCGCGCTCCCTCAGTACTGCCCCTCCAACAGTGCAGCGCTCCCTCAGTACTGCCCCTCCAACATTGCAGCGCTCCCTCAGTACTGACCCTCCGACAGTGCAGCGCTCCCTCATTACTGCCCCTTCGAGAGTGCAGCGAACCCTCAGTACTGTCCGTCTGACAGTGCAGCGCTCCCTCAGTACTGCCCTGCCAACAGTGCAGCACTCCCGCAGTACTGCCCCTCCGACAGTGCAGCGCTCCCTCAGTGCTGCCCCTCCGACAGTGCAGCGCCCCCGCAGTACTGCCCCTCCGACAGTGCAGCAGCCCCTCAGCACTGAGCCTCCGACAGTGCGGCGCCCCCTCAGTACTGCCCCTCCGACAGTGCGGCGCTCCCTCAGTACTGCCCCTCCGACAGTGCAGCGCTCCCTCAGTACTGCCCCTCCAACAGTGCAGCGCTCCCTCAGTACTGCCCCCTCCAACAGTGCAGCGCTCCCACAGTACTGCCCATCCAACAGTGCAGCACTCCCGCAGTACTGCCCCTCCGACAGTGCAGTGCTCCCTCAGTACTGCCCATACAACAGTGCAGCAGTCCCGCAGTACTGCCCCCTCCGACAGTGCAGCATTCCCTCAGTACTGCCCATCCAACAGTGCAGCACTGCCGCAGTACTGACCCTCCGACAGTGCAGCGCTCCCTCAGTACTGCCCCTCCAACCGTGCAGCACTCCCGCAGTACTGCCCCTCCGACAGTGCAGCGCTCCCTCAGTACTGCCCCTCCAACAGTGCAGCACTCCCGCAGTACTGCCCCTCCGACAGTGCGGCGCTCCCTCAGTACTGCCCATCCGACAGTGCAGCGCTCCCTCAGTACTGCCCCCTCCAACAGTGCAGCGCTCCCTCAGTACTGCCCCTCCGACAGTGTGGTGCCCCCGCAGTACTGCCCCTCCAATAGTGCAGTGCTGCCTCAGTACTGATCCTCCGACAGTGCAGTGCACCCTCAGTACTGCCCCTCCGACAGTGCAGCTCTCCCTCAGTACTGCCCCTCCGACAGTGCAGCGGTCCCTCATTACTGACCCTCCGACAGTGCGGCGCTCCCTCAGTACTGACCCTCCGACAGTGCGGCGCTCCCTCAGTACTGCCCCTCTGACAGTGCAGCACTACCTCAGTACTGCCCCTCCAACAATGCAGCGCTCCCTCAGTACTACCCTTCAACAGTGCCGCGCTCCCTCAGTACTGCCCCTCCAACAGTGCAGCGCTCCCTCAGTACTGCCCCTCCAACATTGCAGCGCTCCCTCAGTACTGACCCTCCGACAGTGCAGCGCTCCCTCAGTACTGCCCCTTCGACAGTGCAGCGAACCCTCAGTACTGTCCCTCCGACAGTGCAGCGCTCCCTCAGTACTGCCCCTCCAACAGTGCAGCACTCCCGCAGTACTGCCCCTCCGACAGTGCAGCGCTCCCTCAGTGCTGCCCCTCCGACAGTGAAGCGCCCCCGCAGTACTGCCCCTCCAACAGTGCAGCAGTCCCTCAGCACTGAGCCTCCGACAGTGCGGCGCTCCCTCAGTACTGCCCCTCCGACAGTGCGGCGCTCCCTCAGTACTGCCCATCCGACAGTGCAGCGCTCCCTCACTACTGCCCCCTACAAGAGTGCAGCGCTCCCTCAGTACTGCCCCTCCGACAGTGCGGCGCTCCCTCAGTACTGCCCTTCCGACAGTGCAGCGCTCCCTCAGTACTGCCCCTCCAACAGTGCAGCGCTCCCTCAGTACTGCCCCCTCCAACAGTGCAGCGCTCCCTCAGTACTGCCCTTCCGTCAGTGCAATGCTGCCTCAGTACTGCCACTCTGACAGTGCAGTGCTCCCTCAGTACTGCCCCTCCGACAGTGCAGCGCCCCCGCAGTACTGCCCCTCCGACAGTGCAGCGCTCCCTCAGTACTGCCCCTCCAACAGTGCAGTGCTGCCTCAGTACTGACCCTCCGACAGTGCAGTGCTCCATTAGTACTGCCCCTCCAACAGTGCAGTGCTCCCTCTGTACTGCCCCTCCGACAGTGCAGCGCTCCCTCAGTACTGCCCCTCCGACAGTGCAGCGCTGCCTCAGTACTGCCCCTCCGACAGTGCAGCGGTCCCTCAGTACTGACCCTCCGACAATGCGGCGATCACTCAGTACTGCCCCTCCGACAGTGCGGCGCTCCCTCAGTACTGCCCCTCCGACAGTGCAGCACTACCTCAGTACTGCCCCCTACAAGAGTGCAGCGCTCCCTCAGTACTGCCCCACCGACAGTGCGGCGCTCCCTCAGTACTGCCCCTCCGACAGTGCAGCGCTCCCTCAGTACTGGCCTTCCGACAGTGCAGCGCTCCCTCAGTACTGCCCCCTCCGACAGTGCAGCGCTCCCTCAGTACTGCCCATCCAACAGTGCAGCACTCCCGCAGTACTGCCCCTCCGACAGTGCAGCGATCCCTCAGTACTGCCCATCCGACAGTGCAGCACTCCCGCAGTACTGCCCCTCCGACAGTGCAGCGCTCCCTCAGTACTGCCCATCCAACAGTGCAGCACTGCCGCAGTACTGCCCCTCCAACCGTGCAGCACTCCCGCGGTACTGCCCCTCCGACAGTGCAGCGCCCCCGCAGTACTGCCCCTCCGACAGTGCAGCAGCCCCTCAGCACTGAGCCTCCGACAGTGCGGCGCCCCCTCAGTACTGCCCCTCCGACAGTGCGGCGCTCCCTCAGTACTGCCCCTCCAACAGTGCAGCGCTCCCTCAGTACTGCCCCCTCCAACAGTGCAGCGCTCCCACAGTACTGCCCCTCCGACAGTGCAGCGCTCCCTCAGTACTGCCCATACAACAGTGCAGCAGTCCCGCAGTACTGCCCCCTCCGACAGTGCAGCATTCCCTCAGTACTGCCCATACAACAGTGCAGCAGTCCCGCAGTACTGACCCTCCGACAGTGCAGCGCTCCCTCAGTACTGCCCCTCCAACCGTGCAGCACTCCCGCAGTACTGCCCCTCCGACAGTGCAGCGCTCCCTCAGTACTGCCCCTCCAACAGTGCAGCACTCCCGCAGTACTGCCCCTCCGACAGTGCGGCGCTCCCTCAGTACTGCCCATCCGACAGTGCAGCGCTCCCTCAGTACTGCCCCCTCCAACAGTGCAGCGCTCCCTCAGTACTGCCCCTCCGACAGTGTGGCGCCCCCGCAGTACTGCCCCTCCAATAGTGCAGTGCTGCCTCAGTACTGATCCTCCGACAGTGCAGTGCTCCCTCAGTACTGCCCCTCCGACAGTGCAGCTCTCCCTCAGTACTGCCCCTCCGACAGTGCAGCGGTCCCTCATTACTGACCCTCCGACAGTGCGGCGCTCCCTCAGTACTGACCCTCCGACAGTGCGGCGCTCCCTCAGTACTGCCCCTCTGACAGTGCAGCACTACCTCAGTACTGCCCCTCCAACAATGCAGCGCTCCCTCAGTACGACCCTTCAACAGTGCCGCGCTCCCTCAGTACTGCCCCTCCAACAGTGCAGCGCTCCCTCAGTACTGCCCCTCCAACATTGCAGCGCTCCCTCAGTACTGACCCTCCGACAGTGCAGCGCTCCCTCAGTACTGCCCCTTCGACAGTGCAGCGAACCCTCAGTACTGTCCCTCCGACAGTGCAGCGCTCCCTCAGTACTGCCCCTCCAACAGTGCAGCACTCCCGCAGTACTGCCCCTCCGACAGTGCAGCGCTCCCTCAGTGCTGCCCCTCCAACAGTGCAGCAGTCCCTCAGCACTGAGCCTCCGACAGTGCGGCGCTCCCTCAGTACTGCCCCTCTGACAGTGCGGCGCTCCCTCAGTACTGCCCATCCGACAGTGCAGCGCTCCCTCACTACTGCCCCCTACAAGAGTGCAGCGCTCCCTCAGTACTGCCCCTCCGACAGTGCGGCGCTCCCTCAGTACTGCCCTTCCGACAGTGCAGCGCTCCCTCAGTACTGCCCCTCCAACAGTGCAGCGCTCCCTCAGTACTGCCCCCTCCAACAGTGCAGCGCTCCCTCAGTACTGCCCTTCCGTCAGTGCAATGCTGCCTCAGTACTGCCACTCTGACAGTGCAGTGCTCCCTCAGTACTGCCCCTCAGACAGTGCAGCGCTCCCTCAGTACTGCCCCTCCAACAGTGCAGTGCTGCCTCAGTACTGACCCTCCGACAGTGCAGTGCTCCATTAGTACTGCCCCTCCAACAGTGCAGTGCTCCCTCTGTACTGCCCCTCCGACAGTGCAGCGCTCCCTCAGTACTGCCCCTCCGACAGTGCAGCGCTGCCTCAGTACTGCCCCTCCGACAGTGCAGCGGTCCCTCAGTACTGACCCTCCGACAATGCGGCGATCACTCAGTACTGCCCCTCCGACAGTGCGGCGCTCCCTCAGTACTGCCCCTCCGACAGTGCAGCACTACCTCAGTACTGCCCCCTACAAGAGTGCAGCGCTCCCTCAGTACTGCCCCACCGACAGTGCGGCGCTCCCTCAGTACTGCCCCTCCGACAGTGCAGCGCTCCCTCAGTACTGGCCTTCCGACAGTGCAGCGCTCCCTCAGTACTGCCCCCTCCGACAGTGCAGCGCTCCCTCAGTACTGCCCATCCAACAGTGCAGCACTCCCGCAGTACTGCCCCTCCGACAGTGCAGCGCTCCCTCAGTACTGCCCCCTCCGACAGTGCAGCGCTCCCTCAGTACTGCCCATCCAACAGTGCAGCACTCCCGCAGTACTGCCCCTCCGACAGTGCAGCGCTCCCTCAGTACTGCCCATCCGACAGTGCAGCACTCCCGCAGTACTGCCCCTCCGACAGTGCAGCGCTCCCTCAGTACTGCCCATCCAACAGTGCAGCACTGCCGCAGTACTGCCCCTCCAACCGTGCAGCACTCCCGCGGTACTGCCCCTCCGACAGTGCAGCGCTCCCTCAGTACTGCCCTTCCGACAGTGCAGTGCTGCCTCAGTACTGCCCCTCTGACAGTGCAGTGCTCCCTCAGTACTGCTCCTCCGACAGTGCAGTGCTGCCTCAGTACTGACCATCCGACAGTGCAGTGCTCCCTCAGTACTGCCACTCCGACAGTGCAATGCTCCCTCAGTACTGCCCCTCCGACAGTGCAGCACTACCTCAGTACTGCCCCTCCAACAATGCAGCGCTCCCTCAGTTCTACCCCTCCAACAGTGCCGCGCTCCCTCAGTACTGCCCCTCCAACAGTGCAGCGCTCCCTCAGTACTGCCCCTCCGACAGTGCAGCGCTCCCTCAGTACTGCCCCTCCAACAGTGCAGCGCTCCCTCAGTACTGCCCCTCCGACAGTGCAGCGCTCCCTCAGTACTGCCCCACCGACAGTGCAGCGCTCCCTCAGTACTGCCCCTCCGACAGTGCAGCGCTCCCTCAGTACTGCCCCTCCGACAGTGCAGCGCTCCCTCAGTACTGCCCCCTCCGACAGTGCAGCGCTCCCTCAGTACAGCCCATCCAACAGTGCAGCACTCCCACAGTACTGACCCTCCGACAGTGCAGTGCTCCCTCAGTACTGCCCCTCCGACAGTGCAGCACTTCCTCAGTACTCCCCCTCTGACAGTGCAGTGCTGCCTCAGTACTGACCCTCCGACAGTGCAGTGCTCCCTAAGTACTGCCCCTCCAACAGTGCAGTGCTCCCTCAGTACTGCCCCTCCGACAGTGCAGCGCTCCCTCAGTACTGCCCCTCCGATAGTGCAGGGCTGCCTCAGTACTGACCCTCTCACAATGCAGCACTACCTCAGTACTGCCCCTCCAACAATGCAGCGATCCCTCAGTACTGCCCCTCCGACAGTGCAGCGCTCCCTCAGTTCTGCCCCTCCGACAGTGCAGCGCTCCCTCAGTACTGCCCCTCCGACAGTTAAGCACTCCCTCAGTACTGCCCATCCAACAGTGCAGCACTCCCGCAGTACTGCCCCTCCGACAGTGCTGCGCCCTCTCAGTACTGCCCCTCCAACAGTGCAGTGCTCCATCAGTACTGCCCCTTCGACAGTGCAGTGCTGCCTCAGTACAGACACTCCGACAGTGCACTGCTCCCTCAGTACTGCCCCTCCAACAGTGCTGCGCCCTCTCAGTACTGCCCCTCCAACAGTGCAGCGCTCCATCAGTACTGCCCCTCCAACAGTGCAGTCCTGCCTCAGTACTGAACCTTTGACAGTGCATTGCTCCCTCAGTACTGCCCGTGCGACAGTGCAGCTCTCCCTCAGTACTGCCCCTCCGACAGTGCAGCGATCCCTCAGTATTGACCATCCGACAGTGCAGCGGTCCCTCATTACTGACCCTTCGACAGTGCATTGCTCCCTCAGTACTGCCCCTGCGACAGTGCAGCTATCCCTCAGTATTGACCCTCCGACAGTGCAGCGGTCCCTCAGTATTGACCCTCCGACAGTGCAGCGCTCCCTCAGTACTGCCCCTCCAACATTGCTGCGCTCCATCAGTACTGCCCCTCCGACAGTGCAGCGCTCCCTCAGTACTGCCCCCTACAAGAGTGCAGCGCTCCCTCAGTACTGCCCCACCGACAGTGCGGCGCTCCCTCAGTACTGCCCCTCCGACAGTGCAGCGCTCCCTCAGTACTGCCCTTCCGACAGTGCAGTGCTCCCGCAGTACTGCCCCTCCGACAGTGCAGCGCTCCCTCAGTACTGCCCATCCAACAGTGCAGCACTGCCGCAGTACTGCCCCTCCAACCATGCAGCACTCCCGCGGTACTGCCCCTCCGACAGTGCAGCGCCCCCGCAGTACTGCCCCTCCGACAGTGCAGTGCTGCCTCAGTACTGCCCCTCCGACAGTGCAGCGCTCCCTCAGTACTGCCCCTCCAACAGTGCAGTGCTGCCTCAGTACTGACCATCCGACAGTGCAGTGCTCCCTCAGTACTGCCCCTCCGACAGTGCAATGCTCCCTCAGTACTGCCCCTCCAACAGTGCAGCGATCCCTCAGTACTGCCCCTCCGACAGTGCAGCGCTGCCTCAGTACTGCCCCTCCGACAGTGCAGCGGTCCCTCAGTACTGACCCTCCGACAATGCGGCGATCACTCAGTACTGCCCCTCCGACAGTGCGGCGCTCCCTCAGTACTGCCCCCCCGACAGTGCAGCACTACCTCAGTACTGCCCCTCCAACAATGCAGCGCTCCCTCAGTACTGCCCCTCCAACAGTGCCGCGCTCCCTCAGTACTGCCCCTCCAACAGTGCAGCGCTCCCTCAGTACTGCCCCTCCGACAGTGCAGCGCTCCCTCAGTACTGCCCCTCCGACAGTGCAGCGCTCCCTCAGTACTGCCCCTCCGACAGTGCAGCGCTCCCTCAGTACTGCCCCCTCCGACAGTGCAGCGCTCCCTCAGTACTGCCCATCCAACAGTGCAGCACTCCCACAGTACTGACCCTCCGACAGTGCAGTGCTCCCTCAGTACTGCCCCTCCGACAGTGCAGCACTTCCTCAGTACTCCCCCTCTGACAGTGCAGTGCTCCCTCAGTACTGCCCCTCCAACAATGCAGCGCTCCCTCAGTACTGCCCTTCCGACAGTGCAGTGCTGCCTCAGTACTGCCCCTCTGACAGTGCAGTGCTCCCTCAGTACTGCCCCTCCGACAATGCAGCGCCCCCGCAGTACTGCCCCTCCGACAGTGCAGCGCTCCCTCAGTACTGCCCCTCCAACAGTGCAGTGCTGCCTCAGTACTGACCCTCCGACAGTGCAGTGCTCCCTCAGTACTGCCCCTCCAACAGTGCAGTGCTCCCTCAGTACTGCCCCTCCGACAGTGCAGGGCTGCCTCAGTACTGACCCTCTCACAATGCAGCACTACCTCAGTACTGCCCCTCCGACAGTGCAGCACTCCCTCAGTACTGCCCCTCCGACAGTGCAGCGCTCCCTCAGTTCTGCCCCTCCGACAGTGCAGCACTCCCTCAGTACTGCCCCTCCGACAGTGCAGCGCTCCCTCAGTTCTGCCCCTCCGACAGTGCAGCGCTCCCTCAGTACTGCCCCCTCCGACAGTGCAGCGCTCCCTCAGTACTGCCCCTCCGACAGTTAAGCACTCCATCAGTACTGCCCATCCAACAGTGCAGCACTCCCGCAGTACTGCCCCTCCGACAGTGCTGCGCCCTCTCAGTACTGCCCCTCCAACAGTGCAGCACTCCCGCAGTACTGCCCCTCCGACAGTGCAGCGCTCCATCAGTACTGCCCCTTCGACAGTGCAGTGCTGCCTCAGTACAGACACTCCGACAGTGCACTGCTCCCTCAGTACTGCCCCTCCAACAGTGCAGTCCTGCCTCAGTACTGAACCTTCGACAGTGCATTGCTCCCTCAGTACTGCCCGTGCGACAATGCAGCTCTCCCTCAGTACTGCCCCTCCGACAGTGCAGCGATCCCTCAGTATTGACCCTCCGACAGTGCAGCGGTCCCTCAGTACTGACCCTTCGACAGTGCATTGCTCCCTCAGTACTGCCCCTGCGACAGTGCAGCTATCCCTCAGTATTGACCCTCCGACAGTGCAGCGGTCCCTCAGTATTGACCCTCCGACAGTGCAGCGCTCCCTCAGTACTGCCCCACCGACAGTGCAGCGCTCCCTCAGTACTGCCCTTCGACAGTGCAGCGAACCCTCAGTTCTGTACCTCTGACAGTGCAGCACTACCTTAGTACTGCCCCTCCAACAATGCAGCAGTCCCTCAGTACTGCCCCTCCAACAGTGCCGCGCTCCCTCAGTACTGCACCTCCAACAGTGCAGCGCTCCCTCAGTACTGCCCCTCCAACATTGCAGCGCTCCCTCTGCACTGCCCCTCCGACATTGCAGCGCTCCCTCAGTACTGCCCCTTCGACAGTGCAGCGAACCCTCAGTACTGTCCCTCCGACAGTGCAGCGCTCCCTCAGTACTGCCCCTCCAACAGTGCAGCACTCCCGCAGTACTGCCCCTCCGACAGTGCAGCGCTCCCTCAGTGCTGCCCCTCCGACAGTGCAGTGCTCCCTCAGTACTGACACTCCGACAGTGCAGTGCTCCCTCAGTACTGCCCCTCCGACAGTGCAGCGCCCACGCAGTACTGCCCCTCCAACAATGCAGCAGTCCCTCAGTACTGCCCCTCCAACAGTGCCGCGCTCCCTCAGTACTGCACCTCCAACAGTGCAGCGCTCCCTCAGTACTGCCCCTCCAACATTGCAGCGCTCCCTCAGCACTGCCCCTCCGACATTGCAGCGCTCCCTCAGTACTGCCCCTTCGACAGTGCAGCGAACCCTCAGTACTGTCCCTCCGACAGTGCAGCGCTCCCTCAGTACTGCCCCTCCAACAGTGCAGCACTCCCGCAGTACTGCCCATCCGACAGTGCAGCGCTCCCTCAGTGCTGCCCCTCCGACAGTGCAGTGCTCCCTCAGTACTGACACTCCGACAGTGCAGTGCTCCCTCAGTACTGCCCCTCCGACAGTGCAGCGCCCACGCAGTACTGCCCCTCCAACAGTGCAGTGCTGCCTCAGTACTGACCCTCCGACAGTGCAGTGCACCCTCAGTACTGCCCCTCCGACAGTGCAGCTCTCCCTCAGTACTGCCCCTCCGACAGTGCAGCGGTCCCTCAGTACTGACCCTCCGACAGTGCGGCGTTCCCTCAGTACTGCCCCTCCGACAGTGCGGCGCTCCCTCAGTACTGCCCCTCCGACCGTGCAGCACTACCTCAGTGCTGCCCCTCCAACAATGCAGCGCTCCCTCAGTACTGCCCCTCCAACAGTGCTGCGCTCCCTCAGTACTGCCCCTCCAACAGTGCAGCGCTCCCTCAGTACTGCCCCTCCAACATTGCAGCGCTCCCTCAGTACTGCCCCTCCGACAGTGCAGCGCTCCCTCAGTACTGCCCCTTCGACAGTGCAGTGAACCCTCAGTACTCTCCCTCCGACAGTGCAGTGCTCCCTCAGTACTGCCCCTCCAACATTGCAGCGCTCCCTCAGTACTGCCCCTCCGACAGTGCAGCGCTCACTCAGTACTGCCCCTCCGACAGTGCAGCGCTCCCTCAGTACTGCCCCTCCGACATTGCAGCGCTCCCTCAGTACTGCCCCTCCGACAGTGCAGCGCTCCCTCAGTACTGCCCCTCCGACAGTGCAGCGCTCCCTCAGTACTGCCCCTCCGGCAGTGCAGCGCCCCCGCAGTACTGCCCCTCCAACAGTGCAGTGCTGCCTCAGTACTGACCCTACGACAGTGCAGCGCTCCCTCAGTACTGCCCCTCCGACAGTGTAGCGGTCCCTCAGTACTGACCCTCCGACAGTGCAGCGCTCCATCAGTACCGCCCCTCCGACAGTGCAGCGCTCCCTCAGTACTGACACAGGGGAGTGTTGGCCTGGATGATGAGGGTCCAGTCTCTGGAGTGGGGGCTTGAACCCATGACATTGGGCCAAAAATTCATCCCGGGACGCGAGATTACGCACTGCGTACTCTCGCGTATTCTCTCTCCAATTGCCGGTTTTCTGCATGCCCTGCGCATGCGCTGAAAACCGGCACTTGGTCTTTTGAAAAGGGGGCGGTTCCTCGGTGCATCGCGTGCGCGCTACAGGCTGCGCGCACGCTGTGCACTTCATGCTTTGGACGCGCAGCTAAGTACGGAAGATTTTAGAAATGGAAAAAGGAGGAGTAAGACCCACTTTTAACAAGGTAAGTAGTGAATTAAGTATTTTTTTGAATTTTTTTTAACAGGTATATCTTTTTTAGAGACTTTAAAGACAGGTAAGTTTATTTTTATAACTTTTTAAAAGATTTTTAATTTTTTCAAAAATTTAATTTTTTATTTAAAATGGTTAATTTATTTAACTATACTTATTTTATTAATGTGATGTTTTTTTTTTAATTTAATTGAGGTTTAGCTGTTATTTTGGGGGGTGTAAGATTCATAGATTTCACAGCACGTATGTGAAACTTATGAATGGAAGATGGTGTGCTGCCATTGGCTCTAACTGAGTCACGTGATCCCACAGCTCGCACGAATTCACTACGCCGGTGGGATACGCAAGCACTGCCCAGCTGATGTCTGGAACATCAAGTTCGTGCGAGCTGGATCTGAAAAAGCACAAGCGGAGTGAGAGATCGCGGGGAAGCCTTACCCCCGTGGGAACAGAGCGAGATCAATTTCTGGGCCATTGTGTTTTGTCTCAAATTATTCATCTCGTCCCCTCGAACTTTCCTTTGCTTTGACGCAGTATTACAATATATTTGCAGTACAGAAACAGACCTTTTGTCCCAACTGGTCGATGCGGTGTTTATGCTCCACATGAGCCTCCTCCCACCCCTTTCATCTCACCCATCCGCATAACCCTCTATTCCTTTCTCCCTCATGTGTTTATCCGGCTTCCCCTTAAATGCAGCTAAGCTTTTTGCCTCAACCACTCCCTGTGGTAGCGAGTTCCACATTCTCACCACTCTCTGGGTGAAGGAGTTTCTGCTGAATTCCCTATTGGATTTATTAGTGATTATCTTATATTTACGTTGACCCTAAGTTCTGCTCTCACCCACAGGTAGATTAATCTTTTCTCGCTCTACGTTATAGAACCCATTTCATAATTGTAAAGAGCTCTATCAGTTCACCCCTCAGCATTCTCTTTTCGATAGAAAACAGCCCCAGCCTGCTCAGTCTTTCCTGATTGGTATAAACTCTCAGTTCTGGTATCATCCTTGTGAATATTTTTTTGCACCTTCTCTAATATCCTTTCTCTAATATGGAGACCAGAACTGTGCACAGTAACTCCAAGTGTGATATGGAGACCAGAACTGTGCACAGTATTCCAAGTGTGATATGGAGACCAGAACTGTGCACAGTAACTCCAAGTGTGATATGGAGACCAGAACTGTGCACAGTAACTCCAAGTGTGATATGGAGACCAGAACTGTGCACAGTAACTCCAAGTGTGATATGGAGACCAGAACTGTGCACAGTAACTCCAAGTGTGATATGGAGACCAGAACTGTGCACAGTAACTCCAAGTGTGATATGGAGACCAGAACCGTGCACAGTAACTCCAAGTGTGATATGGAGACCAGAACCGTGCACAGTAACTCCAAGTGTGATATGGAGACCAGAACTGTGCACAGTAACTCCAAGTGTGATATGGAGACCAGAACTGTGCACAGTGCTCCAAGTGTGATATGGAGACCAGAACCGTGCACAGTAACTCCAAGTGTGATATGGAGACCAGAACCGTGCACAGTAACTCCAAGTGTGATATGGAGACCAGAACTGTGCACAGTGCTCCAAGTGTGATATGGAGACCAGAACCGTGCACAGTAACTCCAAGTGTGATATGGAGACCAGAACTGTGCACAGTAACTCCAAGTGTGATATGGAGACCAGAACTGTGCACAGTACTCCAAGTGTGATATGGAGACCAGAACTGTGCACAGTAACTCCAAGTGTGATATGGAGACCAGAACTGTGCACAGTAACTCCAAGTGTGATATGGAGACCAGAACTGTGCACAGTAACTCCAAGTGTGATATGGAGACCAGAACTGTGCACAGTAACTCCAAGTGTGATATGGAGACCAGAACTGTGCACAGTAACTCCAAGTGTGATACGGAGACCAGAACTGTGCACAGTGCTCCAAGTGTGATATGGAGACCAGAACTGTGCACAGTAACTCCAAGTGTGATATGGAGACCAGAACTGTGCACAGTAACTCCAAGTGTGATATGGAGACCAGAACTGTGCACAGTAACTCCAAGTGTGATCTGGAGACCAGAACCGTGCACAGTAACTCCAAGTGTTATATGGAGACCAGAACTGTGCACAGTAACTCCAAGTGTGATATGGAGACCAGAACTGTGCACAGTGCTCCAAGTGTGATATGGAGACCAGAACCGTGCACAGTAACTCCAAGTGTGATATGGAGACCAGAACCGTGCACAGTAACTCCAAGTGTGATATGGAGACCAGAACTGTGCACAGTAACTCCAAGTGTGATATGGAGACCAGAACTGTGCACAGTACTCCCAGTGTGATATGGAGACCAGAACTGTGCACAGTACTCCCAGTGTGATATGTAGACCAGAACTGTGCACAGTAACTCCAAGTGTGATATGGAGACCAGAACTGTGCACAGTAACTCCAAGTGTGATATGGAGACCAGAACTGTGCACAGTACTCCAAGTGTGATATGGAGACCAGAACCGTGCACAGTAACTCCAAGTGTGATATGGAGACCAGAACTGTGCACAGTAACTCCAAGTGTGATATGGAGACCAGAACTGTGCACAGTGCTCCAAGTGTGATATGGAGACCAGAACCGTGCACAGTAACTCCAAGTGTGATATGGAGACCAGAACCGTGCACAGTAACTCCAAGTGTGATATGGAGACCAGAACTGTGCACAGTAACTCCAAGTGTGATATGGAGACCAGAACTGTGCACAGTACTCCCAGTGTGATATGGAGACCAGAACTGTGCACAGTACTCCCAGTGTGATATGTAGACCAGAACTGTGCACAGTAACTCCAAGTGTGATATGGAGACCAGAACTGTGCACAGTAACTCCAAGTGTGATATGGAGACCAGAACTGTGCACAGTAACTCCAAGTGTGATATGGAGACCAGAACTGTGCACAGTAACTCCAAGTGTGATATGGAGACCAGAACTGTGCACAGTGCTCCAAGTGTGATATGGAGACCAGAACTGTGCACAGTAACTCCAAGGGGTAAAAATTCACTTGGTTGCGCCTCCCGTTAGCGCCTTAAGAGGGCGCTAATGGGGCGTTAAGCCGCTAACGCCCGGGCGCAGCGATGTTTGCGCCGCTCGAGAACTTAACTTGAGATTGTGCAGCGGCGCTAAAACTTACCGCTGCGACCACCTGCGCGCGCAGATTGTGACGTCATTCCATGGTGCAACGTCCTTGGGGCGCCCCGTAGCGGAAATTGAGTGGCGCCCCCTGCCTTACCGCCTGGCGCTTCCAACGACCAGAAGACTGGAACGCTATCAATCGCTGTGGGGCTGGGGGGGGGGCGCTATTTAAAGGGGGCCTCTTCCTGTCTTTTATTGTTGGTGGCATTTTTGAACTATGCATTCTGAGAGAGAGAGGGAGAGACTTCTGGAGAGATTCAACGTTGTGTGAAGGAGTTTTGGGTACTGAGCAGCACTTTGCAGGTTCATTTTGATTTGCCATTCCTTGTATCGATTTAGCAGAGACCGTGGGAGCTGCACTCTGAGCTCTTTGCCTGGTGCTCTCCATTGTTCTTTCCAGCACATTTGATGTGCAAGTCTCTCCAGGCCGAGATTCAAGGCAGCAATGAACAGGATGTGGATGGAAAGCAAGATTAACCATCCCCTTTAAGAACTGGCCCGTGCCATTGTGTGTGTGTTCCATTGCTGACTGACATTACATGAGCTTCGCCAGCGCTCCGAGTTAGCGCCTCACTGCTCGGCCTTTGCGCCTTAAGAGAGGTGTGCAGCGCCTGCTTTAGCGCTCCACTCACCTCCCGGGGCGGTAAAAGTGAAGTTTCCCGTCAGTGCCGATAATTAGCGCCAGGCGCTAATATTTGCGTCCGGACGATATTTGCGCCCCAAATGGGGCGCGACCTAATTTCTACCCCCAAGTGTGATATGGAGACCAGAACTGTGCACAGTAACTCCAAGTGTGATATGGAGACCAGAACTGTGCACAGTAACTCCAAGTGTGATATGGAGACCAGAACTGTGCACAGTACTCCAAGTGTGATATGGAGACCAGAACTGTGCACAGTAACTCCAAGTGTGATATGGAGACCAGAACTGTGCACAGTAACTCCAAGTGTGATATGGAGACCAGAACTGTGCACAGTAACTCCAAGTGTGATATGGAGACCAGAACTGTGCACAGTAACTCCAAGTGTGATATGGAGACCAGAACTGTGCACAGTAACTCCAAGTGTGATATGGAGACCAGAACTGTGCACAGTAACTCCAAGTGTGATATGGAGACCAGAACTGTGCACAGTAACTCCAAGTGTGATATGGAGACCAGAACTGTGCACAGTAACTCCAAGTGTGATATGGAGACCAGAACTGTGCACAGTAACTCCAAGTGTGATATGGAGACCAGAACTGTGCACAGTAACTCCCAGTGTGATATGGAGACCAGAACTGTGCACAGTACTCCAAGTGTGATATGGAGACCAGAACTGTGCACAGTACTCCAACTGTGATATGGAGACCAGAACTGTGCACAGTACTCCCAGTGTGATATGGAGACCAGAACTGTGCACAGTAACTCCAAGTGTGATATTGAGACCAGAACTGTACACAGTAACTCCAAGTGTGATATGGAGACCAGAACTGTGCACAGTAACTCCAAGTGTGATATGGAGACCAGAACTGTGCACAGTAACTCCAAGTGTGATATGGAGACCAGAACTGTGCACAGTAACTCCAAGTGTGATATGGAGACCAGAACTGTGCACAGTCACTCCCAGTGTGATATGGAGACCAGAACTGTGCACAGTACTCCAAGTGTGATATGGAGACCAGAACTGTGCACAGTACTCCAACTGTGATATGGAGACCAGAACTGTGCACAGTACTCCCAGTGTGATATGGAGACCAGAACTGTGCACAGTAACTCCAAGTGTGATATGGAGACCAGAACTGTGCACAGTAACTCCAAGTGTGATATGGAGACCAGAACTGTGCACAGTAACTCCAAGTGTGATATGGAGACCAGAACTGTGCACAGTAACTCCAAGTGTGATATGGAGACCAGAACTGTGCACAGTAACTCCAAGTGTGATATGGAGACCAGAACTGTGCACAGTACTCCCAGTGTGATATGGAGACCAGAACTGTGCACAGTACTCCCAGTGTGATATGGAGACCAGAACTGTGCACAGTAACTCCAAGTGTGATATGGAGACCAGAACTGTGCACAGTAACTCCAAGTGTGATCTAACCAAGGTTCTATACAAGTTTAACAGAACTTCTCTGCTTTTCAATTCTACCCCTCTAGAAATGAACCCCAGTGCTTTGCTTGCTTTTTGAGAGCCTTAACCTGCATCGCAACGTTTAATCTCTCTACTCCTAGATCCCTCCTCTACCCCATTTAGGCACTTATTATCCTTGCAGTGTGTGGCCTCCTTATTCCTCCTACCAAAATGTACCACCACAATCTTATCTTTATTGAAGCTCACTTGCCAATTATACGCCCAATCTGGAAGTTTACTAATGTCTCATTCGGATGAGACGCTAAACCGAGGCCCCGTCTGCCCCCTCAGGTGGACGTAAAAGATCCCACAGCCACTATTTCGAAGAGGAGCCAGGGGAGTTCTCCCCGGTGACCTGAGGCCCAATATTTATATCTCTATCAACAGATTATCTGGTCGTTATCACATTGCTGTTTCTGGGAGCTTGCTGTGCGCAGGTTGCTTGACGCGTTTCCTACATTACAACAGTGACCACATAGAAACATAGAAGATAGGAGCAGGAGTAGGCCATTCGGCATCTCGAGCATGCTCCGCCATTTGATGAGATCATGGCTGATCATCCAAACTCAGTACCCTGTACCTGCCTTCTCTCCATATCCCTTGATCCCCTTAGCCTTAAGAAATATATCTAACTCATACTTGAATATATTTAATGAATTGGCCTCAACTACCTTCTGTGGTAGAGAATTCCACAGGTTCACCACTCTCTGGGTGAAGAAATTCCTCCTCATCTCAGTCCTAAATGGCTTACCCGTTATCCTTAGACTGTGACCCCTGGTTCTGGACTCTCCGACCATCGGGAACATCCTTCCTGCATCTAGTTTGTCTAATCCTGTCAGAATTTTATATGTTTCGTTGAGATCCCCTCTCATTCTTCTATACTCCAGCGAGTATAAGCTCAATCGACCCAATCTCTCCTCATGTGTCATTGCTGCCATCCCGGGTATCAGCCTTGTGAATCTTCGCTGAACTCCTTCCATGGCAAGAACATCCTTCCTCAGATAAGGCGACCAAAACTGCACACAGTACTCAAGGTGTGGTCTCACCAAGGCCCTGTACAACTGCAGCAGGACATCCCTGTTCCTGTACTCGAATCCTCTCGCTATGAAGGCCAACATACCATTTGCCTTCTTCACCGCCTGCTGCACATCCTCCAGCCCCTACAACCACGCTTCAAAAAAGTACTTCATTGGCTGTCAATCGCTTTGGGACGTCCTGAGGTTGTGATAGGCACGATAGAAATGCATGTCTTTCTTTATTCTTTTCCTGTATTTTGTCGCTGTATTTACTGTAACCCCCCCGCCCCACACACAATTTGGTGTTGTCTGAAAATTTTGAAATTGTGCTTCCGATTCCAGAGTCCTATTCATTTATGCAAATGGTGAACAACAGTGGCAGCAGCACCGATCCTTGTGGAACGCCTCCCGCCAGTCTCAGTAACATTTAATAAAAACAACAGAAATTTGCATTTATATTGCGCCTTCAATGTAGCAAACGGTCCCACGGCACGCAACAGGAGCACAGCAATAAAAATTTGGGGCCGAACCACCGACAGAGAGATATTAGGGCAGATGACCAAAAGCTTAGTCAAAGAGATAGTTTGATACTTGGGGAAAGAGGTAGTAAGACAGAGAGGTTTATCGAGGGGAATTCCAGAGCTCAGGGCCCAGGCAGCTGAAGGCACGGCCGCCAATGGTGGAGCGATGGACAACAGGCCAGAATTGGAGTGGCGTGGAGATCTGGGAGGGCTGTAGGATTGGAAGAGGTTACAGAGATAGGGAGGGTTGTAGGGCTGGAGGAGGTTACAGAGATAGGGAGGGTTGTAGGGGCTGGAGGAGGTTACAGAGATAGGGAGGGTTGTAGGGGCTGGAGGAGGTTACAGAGATAGGGAGGGTTGTAGGGGCTGGAGGAGGTTACAGAGATAGGGAGGGTTGTAGGGGCTGGAGGAGGTTACAGAGATAGGAAGGGTTGTAGGGCTGGAGGAGGTTGCAGAGATAGGGAGCGTTGTAGGGCTGGAGGAGGTTACAGAGCTTGGGAGGATTGTAGGGCTGGAGGAGGTTACAGAGATAGGGAGGGTTGTAGGGCCA
>JASTWF010002625.1:0-20038 GCA_030390025.1 Squalus acanthias | reverse complement strand
CCCCACTGCCTGGATCTGCATTGCTGTAGACTGCTGCGGGAGCCTGGAAACAAATACTTTAGGGACGATTTTAAACCCTTGAGTGCGTGGTGACACAGGTGGGATGTTGGAATTAAGCTGGCGAGTTAACCCGCAGTTATCCCGCCAATGGATTCCGCCATCGTCCACTTCAAGCCGCTGTCCTGACCAGACGACAAAAAGGGCAAAGGGCAGAGTTGCATTTTGGGGGTGGATGATGTCATTGAAACACGCACACGCTTTGAAATCGGGCCTGAGCCCGGACGCATCCTTCCTATCCCGTTGATGGGACAGTGTAGAGGGAGCTTTACCCTGTATCTAACCCGTGCTGTACCTGCCCTGGGAGTGTTTGATGGGACAGTGTAGAGGGAGCTTTACCCTGTATCTAACCCGTGCTGTACCTGCCCTGGGAGTGTTTGATGGGACAGTGTAGAGGGAGCTTTACTCTGTATCTAACCCGTGCTGTACCTGCCCTGGGAGTGTTTGATGGGGCAGTGTAGCGGGAGCTTTACTCTGTATCTAACCCATGCTGTACCTGCCCTGGGAGTGTTTGATGGGACAGTGTAGAGGGAGCTTTACTCTGTATCTAACCCGTGCTGTACCTGCCCTGGGAGTGTTTGATGGGACAGTGTAGAGGGAGCTTTACTCTGTATCTAACCCGTGCTCTACCTGCCCTGGGAGTGTTTGATGGGACAGTGTAGAGGGAGCTTTACTCTGTATCTAACCCGTGCTCTACCTGCCCTGGGAGTGTTTGATGGGACAGTATAGAGGGAGCTTTACTCTGTATCTAACCCGTGCTGTACCTGCCCTGGGAGTGTTTGATGGGGCAGTGTAGCGGGAGCTTTACTCTGTATCTAACCCGTGCTGTACCTGCCCAATGAGAGTTTAATGGGACAGTGCAGAGGGAGCTTTACTCTGTATCTAACCCGTGCTGTACATGCCCTGGGAGTGTTTGATGGGAGAGTGCAGACGGAGCTTTGCTCTGTATCTAACCTGTGCTGTACCTGCCCTGGGGGTGTTTGCTGGGACAGAGTAGAGGGAGCTTTACTCTGTATCTAACCCGTGCTGTATTTGCCCTGGGCGTGTTTGATGGGACAGTGTAGAGGGAGCTTTACTCTGTATCGAACCCATGCTGTACCTGCCCTGGGAGTGTTTGATGAGACAGTGTAGAGGGAGCTTTACTCTGTATCTAACCCGTGCTGTACCTGCCCTGGGAGTGTTTGATGGGGCAGTGTAGAGGGAGCTTTACTCTGTATCTAACCAATGTTGTACCTGCCCTGGGAGTGTTTGATGGGACAGTGTAGAGGGAGCTTTACTCTGTATCTAACCCGTGCTGTATCTGCCCTGGGAGTGTTTGATGAGACAGTGTAGATGGAGCTTTACTCTGTATCTAACCCGTGCTGTACCTGCCCTGGGAGTGTTTGATGAGACAGTGTAGAGGGAGCTTTACTCTGTATCTTACCCGTGCTGGACCTGCCCTGGGAGTGTTAGAAGCGACAATGTATAGGGAGCTTTACACTGTATGTAACCCGTGCTGTACCTGCCCTGGGAGTGTTTGATGGGACAGTGTAGAGTGAGCTTTACTCTGAATATAAACCGTGCTGTACCTGCCCTGGGAGTGTTTGATGGGACAGTGTAGAGGGAGCTTTACTCTGTATCTATCCCGTGCTGTGCCTGCCCTGGGAGTGTTTGATGGGACAGTGTAGAGGGAGCTTTACTCTGTATGTAACCCGTGCTGTACCTGCACTGGGAGTGTTTGCTGGGACAGTGTAGAGGGAGCTTAACTCTGTATCTAACCAGTACTGTACCTGCCCTGGGAGTGTTTGATGAGACAGTGTAGAGGGAGACTTACTCTGTATCTAACCAGTGCTGTACCTGCACTGGGAGTGTTTAATGGGACAGTGCAGAGTGAGCTTTACTCTGTACCTAACCCGTGCTGTACCTGCCCTGGGAGTGTTTGATGGGGCAGTGTAGAGTGAGCTTTACTCTGTATCTAACCTAAGCTGTAACTGCCCTATGAGAGTTTAATGGGACAGTGCAGAGGGAGCTTTACTCTGTATCTAACCTGTGCTGTACCTGCCCTGGGAGTGTTTGATGGGACAGTACAGAGGGAGCTTTACTCTGTATCTAACCCGTGCTCTTCCTGCCCTGGGAGTGTTTGACGGGACAGTGTAGAGTGAGCTTTACTCTGTATCTAACCCGTGCTGTACCTGCCCTGGGAGTGTTTGATGGGACCGTGTAGAGGGAGCTTTACTGTGTATCTAACCCGTGCTGTACCTGCCGTGGGAGTGTTTGATGGGACAGTGTAGAGGGAGCTTTACTCTGTATCGAACACGTGCTGTACCTGCCCTGGGAGTGTTTGATGGGACAGTGTAGAGGGAGCTTTACTCTGTATCTAACCCGTGCTCTACCTGCCCTGGGGGTGTTTGCTGGGACAGAGTAGAGGGAGCTTTACTCTGTATCTAACCCGTGCTGTATTTGCCCTGGGCGTGTTTGATGGGACAGTGTAGAGGGAGCTTTACTCTGTATCGAACCCATGCTGTACCTGCCCTGGGAGTGTTTGATGAGACAGTGTAGAGGGAGCTTTACTCTGTATCTAACCCGTGCTGTACCTGCCCTGGGAGTGTTTGATGGGGCAGTGTAGAGGGAGCTTTACTCTGTATCTAACCAATGTTGTACCTGCCCTGGGAGTGTTTGATGGGACAGTGTAGAGGGAGCTTTACTCTGTATCTAACCCGTGCTGTATCTGCCCTGGGAGTGTTTGATGAGACAGTGTAGAGGGAGCTTTACTCTGTATCTAACCCGTGCTGTACATGCCCTGGGAGTGTTTGATGAGACAGTGTAGAGGGAGCTTTACTCTGTATCTTACCCGTGCTGGACCTGCCCTGGGAGTGTTAGAAGCGACAATGTATAGGGAGCTTTACACTGTATGTAACCCGTGCTGTACCTGCCCTGGGAGTGTTTGATGGGACAGTGTAGAGTGAGCTTTACTCTGAATATAAACCGTGCTGTACCTGCCCTGGGAGTGTTTGATGGGACAGTGTAGAGGGAGCTTTACTCTGTATCTATCCCGTGCTGTGCCTGCCCTGGGAGTGTTTGATGGGACAGTGTAGAGGGAGCTTTACTCTGTATGTAACCCGTGCTGTACCTGCACTGGGAGTGTTTGCTGGGACAGTGTAGAGGGAGCTTAACTCTGTATCTAACCAGTACTGTACCTGCCCTGGGAGTGTTTGATGAGACAGTGTAGAGGGAGACTTACTCTGTATCTAACCAGTGCTGTACCTGCACTGGGAGTGTTTAATGGGACAGTGCAGAGTGAGCTTTACTCTGTACCTAACCCGTGCTGTACCTGCCCTGGGAGTGTTTGAGGGGCAGTGTAGAGTGAGCTTTACTCTGTATCTAACCTAAGCTGTAACTGCCCTATGAGAGTTTAATGGGACAGTGCAGAGGGAGCTTTACTCTGTATCTAACCTGTGCTGTACCTGCCCTGGGAGTGTTTGATGGGACAGTACAGAGGGAGCTTTACTCTGTATCTAACCCGTGCTCTTCCTGCCCTGGGAGTGTTTGACGGGACAGTGTAGAGTGAGCTTTACTCTGTATCTAACCCGTGCTGTACCTGCCCTGGGAGTGTTTGATGGGACAGTGTAGAGTGAGCTTTACTCTGTATCTAACCCGTGCTGTACCTGCCCTGGGAGTGTTTGATGGGACCGTGTAGAGGGAGCTTTACTGTGTATCTAACTCGTGCTGTACCTGCCCTGGGAGTGTTTGATGGGACAGTGTAGAGGAAGCTTTACTCTGTATCGAACACGTGCTGTACCTGCCCTGGGAGTGTTTGATGGGACAGTGTAGAGGGAGCTTTACTCTGTATCTAACCCGTGCTCTACCTGCCCTGGGAGTGTTTGATGGGACAGTGTAGAGGGAGCTTTACTCTGTATCTAACCCGTGCTCCACCTGCCCTGGGAGTGTTTGATGGGACAGTATAGAGGGAGCTTTACTCTGTATCTAACCCATGCTGTACCTGCCCTGGGAGTGTTTGATGGGACCGTGTAGAGGGAGCTTTACTGTGTATCTAACCCGTGCTGTACCTGCCCTGGGAGTATTTGATGGGACAGTGTAGAGGGAGCTTTACTCTGTATGTAACCCGTGCTGTACCTGCACTGGGAGTGTTTGCTGGGACATTGTAGAGGGAGCTTTACTCTGTATCTAACCCATGCTGTACCTGCCGTGGGAGTGTTTGATGGGACAGTGTAGAGGGAGCTTTACTCTGTATCTAGCCCGTGCTGTACCTGCCCTGGGCGTGTTTGATGGGACAGTGCAGAGGGAGCTTAACTCTGTATCTAACCCGTGCTGTACCTGCCCTGGGAGTATTTGATGGGACAGTGCAGAGGGAGCTTAACTCTGTATCTAACCAGTACTGTACCTGCCCTGGGAGTGTTTGATGAGACAGTGTAGAGGGAGACTTACTCTGTATCTAACCTGTGCTGTACCTGCACTGGGAGTGTTTGATGGGACAGTGTAGAGGGAGCTTTACTCTGTATCTAACCTGTGCTGTACCTGCCCTGGGAGTGTTTGATGGGGCAGTGTAGAGTGAGCTTTAGTGTGTATCTAACCTGAGCTGTAACTGCCCTATGAGAGTTTAATGGGACAGTGCAGAGTGAGCTTTACTCTGTATCTAACCCGTGCTGTACCTGCCCTGGGAGTGTTTGATGGGGCACTGTAGAGTGAGCTTTAGTCTGTATCTAGCCCGCGCTGTACCTGCCCTGGGAGTGTTTGATGGGGCAGTGTAGAGGGAGCTTTACTCTGTATCTAACCCGTGCTGTGCCTGCCCTGGGAGTGTTTGATGGGACAGTGTAGAGGGAGCTTTACTCTGTATCTAACCCGTGCTGTACCTGCCCTGGGAGTGTTTGATGGGACAGTGTAGAGGGAGCTTTACTCTGTATCTAACCCGTGCTGTACCTGCCCTATGAGAGTTTAATGGGACAGTGCAGAGGAGCTTACTTTGTATCTAACCCCGTGCTGTACATGCCCGGGAGTGTTTGATGGGACAGTGTAGAGGGAGCTTTACTCTGTATCTAACCCATGCTGTACCTGCCCTGGGGGTATTTGCTGGGACAGAGTAGAGGGAGCTTTACTCTGTATTATAATCCGTGCTTGTATTTGCCCTGGGCTGTGTTTGATGGGACAGTGTAGAGGGAGCTTTACTCTGTATCATCCCGTGCTGTGCCTGCCCTGGGAGTGTTTGATGAGACAGTGTAGAGGGAGATTTACTCTGTATCTAACCCGTGCTGTACCTGTCCTATGAGTGTTTGATTGGACAGTGCAGAGGGAGCTTTACTCTGTATCTGACTTGTGCTGTACCTGCCCCTGGGAGTGTTTGATGGGACAGTGTAGAGGGAGCTTTACTCTGTAACTAACCCGTGCTGTACCTGCCCTGGGAGTGTTTGATGGGACCGTGTAGAGGGAGCTTAACTCTGTATCTAACCTGTGCTGTACCTGCCCTGGGAGTGTTTGATGGGACAGTGTAGAGGGAGCTTTAATCTGTATCTAACCCGTGCTGTACCTGCCCTGGGAGTGTTTGATGGGACAGTGTAGAGGGAGCTTTACTCTGTATCTAACCCGTGCTGTACCTGCCCCTGGGAGTGTTTGATGGGGACAGTGTAGAGGGAGCTTTACTCTGTATCTAACCCGTGCTGTACCTGCCCAGGGAGTGTTTGATGAGACAGTGTAGAGGGAGACTTACTCTGTATCTAACCTGTGCTGTACCTGCACTGGGAGTGTTTGATGGGACAGTGTAGAGGGAGATTTACTTTGTATCTAACCTGTGCTGTACCTGCCCTGGGGGTGTTTGCTGGGACAGTGTAGAGGGAGCTTTACTCTGTATCTAACAACTGCTGTACTTGCCCTGGGCGTGTTTGATGGGACAGTTTAGGGGGAGCTTTACTGTTTATCTAACGTGTGCTGTACCTGCCCTGGGAGTGTTTCATGGGGACAGTGTAGAGGGAGCTTTACTGTGTCTCTAGCCCGTGCTGTACCCTGCCCTGGGAGTGTTTAATGGGACAGTGTAGAGGGAGCTTTACTCTGTATCTAACCTGTGCTGTACCTGCCCTGGAGTGTTTAATGGGACAGTGTAGAGGGAGCTTTGCTCTGTATCTAACCCGTTCTGTACCTGCCCTGGGAGTGTTTAATGGGACAGTGTAGAGGGAGCTTTACTCTGTATCTAACCTGTGCTGTACCTGCCCTGGGAGTGTTAAATGGGACAGTGGAGAGGGAGCTTACTCTGTATCTAACCCGTCCTGTACTGCCCTGGGAGTGTTTGATGGGACAGTGTAGAGGGAGCTTTACTCTGTATCTAACCCGTTGCTGTACCTGCCCTGGAGTGTTTGATAGGACAGTGTAGAGGAAGCTTTACTCTGTATCTAACCCGTGCTGTGCCTTGCCCTGGGAGTGTTTGATTGGAACGGTGTAGAGGGAGCTTTACTCTGTATCTAACCCGTGCTGTACCTGCCCTGGGAGTGTTTGATGGGACAGTGTAGAGGGAGCTTTACTCTGTATCTAACCCGCTGCTGTACCCGCCCTGGGAGTGTTTGATAGGACAGTGTGGAGGAAGCTTTACACTGTATCTAACCCGTGCTGTGCCTGCCCTGGAGAGTGTTTGATGGGACGGTGTAGAGGGAGCTTTGCTCTGTATCTCACCGTGCTGTCCCTGCCCTGGGAGTGTTTGATGGGACAGTGTAGAGGGAGCTTTACTCTGTATCTAACCCGTGCTGTACCTGCCCTGGGAGTGTTTGATGGGACAGTGTAGAGGGAGCTTTACTCTGTATCTAACCCGTGCTGTACCTGCCCTGGGAGTGTTTGATGGGACAGTGTAGAGGGAGCTTTACTCTGTATCTAACCCGTGCTGTACCTGCCCTGGGAGTGTTTGATGGGACAGTGTAGAGGGAGCTTTACTCTGTATCTAACCCGTGCTGTACCTGCCCTGGGAGTGTTTGATGGGACAGTGTAGAGGGAGCTTTACTCTGTATCTAACCCGTGCTGTACCTGCCCTGGGAGTGTTTGATGGGACAGTGTAGAGGGAGCTTTACTCTGTATCTAACCCGTGCTGTACCTGCCCTGGGAGTGTTTGATGGGACAGTGTAGAGGGAGCTTTACTCTGTATCTAACCCGTGCTGTACCTGCCCTGGGAGTGTTTGATGGGACAGTGTAGAGGGAGCTTTACTCTGTATCTAACCCGTGCTGTACCTGCCCTGGGAGTGTTTGATGGGACAGTGTAGAGGGAGCTTTACTCTGTATCTAACCCGTGCTGTACCTGCCCTGGGAGTGTTTGATGGGACAGTGTAGAGGGAGCTTTACTCTGTATCTAACCCGTGCTGTACCTGCCCTGGGAGTGTTTGATGGGACAGTGTAGAGGGAGCTTTACTCTGTATCTAACCCGTGCTGTACCTGCCCTGGGAGTGTTTGATGGGACAGTGTAGAGGGAGCTTTACTCTGTATCTAACCCGTGCTGTACCTGCCCTGGGAGTGTTTGATGGGACAGTGTAGAGGGAGCTTTACTCTGTATCTAACCCGTGCTGTACCTGCCCTGGAGTGTTTGATGGGACAGTGTAGAGGGAGCTTTACTCTGTATCTAACCCGTGCTGTACCTGCCCTGGGAGTGTTTGATGGGACAGTGTAGAGGGAGCTTTACTCTGTATCTAACCCGTGCTGTACCTGCCCTGGGAGTGTTTGATGGGACAGTGTAGAGGGAGCTTTACTCTGTATCTAACCCGTGCTGTATTTTGCCCTGGGCGTGTTTGATGGGGACAGTGGTAGAGGGAGCTTTACTCTGTATCTATCCCGTGCTGTGCCTGCCCTGGGGAGTGTTTGATGAGACAGTGTAGAGGGAGCTTTACTTGTAACTAACCCGTGCTGTACCTGCCCTGGGAGTATTGATGGGGACAGTGTAGAGGGAGCTTTACTCTGTATGTAATCCGTGCTGTAACCTGCACTGGGAGTGTTTGCTGGGACAGTGTAGAGGGAGCTAACTCTGTATCTAACCAGTACTGTACCTGCCCTGGGAGTGTTTGATGAGACAGTGTAGAGGGAGACTTACTCTGTATCTAACCTGTGCTGTTCCTGCCCTGGGAGTGTTTGATGGGACAGTGTAGAGGGAGCTTTAACACTGTATCTAACCTGAGCTGTAACTGTCCTATGATTGTTTGATTGGACAGTGCAGAGGGAGCTTTACTCTGTATCTGACTTGTGCTGTACCTGCCCTGGGGAGTGTTTGATGGGACAGTGTAGAGGGAGCTTTACTCTGTATCTAACCCGTGCTGTACCTGCCCTGGGAGTGTTTGATGGGACAGTGTAGAGGGAGCTTAACTCTGTATCTAACCTGTGGCTGTACCTGCCCTGGGAGTGTTTGATGGACAGTGTAGAGGGAGCTTTAAATCTGTATCTATACCGTGCTGTACCTGCCCTGGGAGGTGTTTGATGGGACAGTGTAGAGGAGCTTTACTCTGTATCTAACCCGTGCTGTACCTCCCTGGGAGTGTTTTGATGGGACAGTGTAGAGGGAGCTTTACTCTGTATCTAAACCCGTGCTGTACCTGCCCCTGGGAGTGTTTGATGAGACAGTGTAGAGGGAGACTTACTCTGTATCTAACCTGTGCTGTACCTGCACTGGGAGTGTTTTGATGGGACAGTGTAGAGGGAGATTTACTTTGTATCTAACCTGTGCTGTACCTGCCCTGGGGGTGTTTGCTGGGACAGTGTAGAGGGAGCTTTACTCTGTATCTACCACTGCTGTACTTGCCCTGGGCGTGTTTGATGGGGACAGTTTAGGGGGAGCTTTACTGTTTATCTAACGTGTGCTGTACCTGCCCTGGGAGTGTTTCATGGGACAGTGTAGAGGGAGCTTTACTGTGTATCTAGCCCGTGCTGTACCTGCCCTGGGAGTGTTTAATGGGACAGTGTAGAGGGAGCTTTACTCTGTTATCTAACCTGTGCTGTACCTGCCCTGGAGTGTTTAATGGGACAGTGTAGAGGGAGCTTTGCTCTGTATCTAACCCGTTCTGTACCTGCCCTGGGAGTGTTTAATGGGACAGTGTAGAGGGAGCTTTACTCTGTATCTAACCTGTGCTGTACCTGCCCTGGGAGTGTTAAATGGGACAGTGGAGAGGGAGCTTTACTCTGTATCTAACCCGTCCTGTACCTGCCCTGGGAGTGTTTGATGGGACAGTGTAGAGGGAGCTTTACTCTGTATCTAACCCGTGCTGTACCTGCCCTGGGAGTGTTTGATAGGACAGTGTAGAGGAAGCTTTACTCTGTATCTAACCCGTGCTGTGCCTGCCCTGGGAGTGTTTGATTGGACGGTGTAGAGGGAGCTTTACTCTGTATCTAACCCGTGCTGTACCTGCCCTGGGAGTGTTTGATGGGACAGTGTAGAGGGAGCTTTACTCTGTATCTAACCCGTGCTGTACCCGCCCTGGGAGTGTTTGATAGGACAGTGTGGAGGAAGCTTTACACTGTATCTAACCCGTGCTGTGCCTGCCCTGGGAGTGTTTGATGGGACGGTGTAGAGGGAGCTTTACTCTGTATCTCACCCGTGCTGTCCCTGCCCTGGGAGTGTTTGATGGGACAGTGTAGAGGGAGCTTTACTCTGTATCTAACCCGTGCTGTACCTGCCCCGGGACTGTTTGATGGGATAGTGTAGAGGGAGCATTACTCTGTATCTAACCCGGGCTGTACCTGCCCTGGGAGTGTTTGATGGGACAGTGTAGAGGGAGCTTTACTCTGTACCTAACCCATGCTGTACCTGCCCTGGGAGTGTTTGATGGGACAGTGTAGAGGGAGCTTTACTCTGTATCTAACCCGTGCTGTACCTGCCCTGGGAGTGTTTGATAGGACAGTGCAGAAGAAGCTTTACTCTGTATCTAACCCGTGCTGCACCTGTCCCGGGAGTGTTTGATGGGACAGTGGAGAGGGAGCTTTACTCTGTATCTAACCCGTGCTGTACCTGCCCTGGGAGTGTTTGTTGGGACAGTGTAGAGGGAGCTTTACTCTGTATCTAACCCGTGCTGTGCCTGCCCTGGGAGTGTTTGATGGGACAGTGTAGAGGGAGCTTTATTCTGTATCTAACCCGTGCTGTACCTGCCCTGGGAATGTTTAATGGGACAGTGTAGAGGGAGCTTTACTCTGTATCTAACCCGTGCTGTACCTGCCCTGGGAGTGTTTGATGGGACAGTGTCGAGGGAGCTTTACTCTGTATCTAACCCGTGCTGTACCTGCCCTGGGAGTGTTTGATGGGACAGTGTAGAGGGAGCTTTACTCTGTATCTAACCCGTGCTGTACCTGCCCTGGGAGTGTTTGATGGGACAGTGTAGAGGGAGCTTTACTCTGTATCTAACCCGTGCTGTACCTGCCCTGGGAGTGTTTGATGAGACAGTGTAGAGGGAGACTTACTCTGTATCTAACCTGTGCTGTACCTGCACTGGGAGTGTTTGATGGGACAGTGTAGAGGGAGATTTACTTTGTATCTAACCTGTGCTGTACCTGCCCTGGGGGTGTTTGCTGGGACAGTGTAGAGGGAGCTTTACTCTGTATCTAACCACTGCTGTACTTGCCCTGGGCGTGTTTGATGGGACAGTTTAGGGGGAGCTTTACTGTTTATCTAACGTGTGCTGTACCTGCCCTGGGAGTGTTTCATGGGACAGTGTAGAGGGAGCTTTACTGTGTATCTAGCCCGTGCTGTACCTGCCCTGGGAGTGTTTAATGGGACAGTGTAGAGGGAGCTTTACTCTGTATCTAACCTGTGCTGTACCTGCCCTGGGAGTGTTTAATGGGACAGTGTAGAGGGAGCTTTGCTCTGTATCTAACCCGTTCTGTACCTGCCCTGGGAGTGTTTAATGGGACAGTGTAGAGGGAGCTTTACTCTGTATCTAACCTGTGCTGTACCTGCCCTGGGAGTGTTAAATGGGACAGTGGAGAGGGAGCTTTACTCTGTATCTAACCCGTCCTGTACCTGCCCTGGGAGTGTTTGATGGGACAGTGTAGAGGGAGCTTTACTCTGTATCTAACCCGTGCTGTACCTGCCCTGGGAGTGTTTGATAGGACAGTGTAGAGGAAGCTTTACTCTGTATCTAACCCGTGCTGTGCCTGCCCTGGGAGTGTTTGATTGGACGGTGTAGAGGGAGCTTTACTCTGTATCTAACCCGTGCTGTACCTGCCCTGGGAGTGTTTGATGGGACAGTGTAGAGGGAGCTTTACTCTGTATCTAACCCGTGCTGTACCCGCCCTGGGAGTGTTTGATAGGACAGTGTGGAGGAAGCTTTACACTGTATCTAACCCGTGCTGTGCCTGCCCTGGGAGTGTTTGATGGGACGGTGTAGAGGGAGCTTTGCTCTGTATCTCACCCGTGCTGTCCCTGCCCTGGGAGTGTTTGATGGGACAGTGTAGAGGGAGCTTTACTCTGTATCTAACCCGTGCTGTACCTGCCCCGGGACTGTTTGATGGGATAGTGTAGAGGGAGCATTACTCTGTATCTAACCCGGGCTGTACCTGCCCTGGGAGTGTTTGATGGGACAGTGTAGAGGGAGCTTTACTCTGTACCTAACCCATGCTGTACCTGCCCTGGGAGTGTTTGATGGGACAGTGTAGAGGGAGCTTTACTCTGTATCTAACCCGTGCTGTACCTGCCCTGGGAGTGTTTGATGGGACAGTGTAGAGGGAGCTTTACTCTGTATCTAACCCGTGCTGTACCTGCCCTGGGAGTGTTTGATGGGACAGTGTAGAGGGAGCTTTACTCTGTATCTAACCCGTGCTGTACCTGCCCTGGGAGTGTTTGATAGGACAGTGCAGAAGAAGCTTTACTCTGTATCTAACCCGTGCTGCACCTGTCCCGGGAGTGTTTGATGGGACAGTGGAGAGGGAGCTTTACTCTGTATCTAACCCGTGCTGTACCTGCCCTGGGAGTGTTTGTTGGGACAGTGTAGAGGGAGCTTTACTCTGTATCTAACCCGTGCTGTGCCTGCCCTGGGAGTGTTTGATGGGACAGTGTAGAGGGAGCTTTATTCTGTATCTAACCCGTGCTGTACCTGCCCTGGGAATGTTTAATGGGACAGTGTAGAGGGAGCTTTACTCTGTATCTAACCCGTGCTGTACCTGCCCTGGGAGTGTTTGATGGGACAGTGTCGAGGGAGCTTTACTCTGTATCTAACACGTGCTGTACCTGCCCTGGGAGTGTTTGATGGGACAGTGTAGAGGGAGCTTTACTCTGTATCTAACCCGTGCTGTACCTGCCCTATGAGAGTTTAATGGGACAGTGCAGAGGGAGCTTTACTTTGTATCTAACCCGTGCTGTACATGCCCTGGGAGTGTTTGATGGGACAGTGTAGAGTGAGCTTTACTCTGTATCTAACCCATGCTGTACCTGCCCTGGGGGTGTTTGCTGGGACAGAGTAGAGGGAGCTTTACTCTGTATCTAATCCGTGCTGTATTTGCCCTGGGCGTGTTTGATGGGACAGTGTAGAGGGAGCTTTACTCTGTATCTATCCCGTGCTGTGCCTGCCCTGGGAGTGTTTGATGAGACAGTGTAGAGGGAGCTTTACTCTGTATCTAACCCGTGCTGTACCTGCCCTGGGAGTATTTGATGGGACAGTGTAGAGGGAGCTTTACTCTGTATGTAACCCGTGCTGTACCTGCACTGGGAGTGTTTGCTGGGACAGTGTAGAGGGAGCTTAACTTTGTATCTAACCAGTACTGTACCTGCCCTGGGAGTGTTTGATGAGACAGTGTAGAGGGAGACTTACTCTGTATCTAACCTGTGCTGTTCCTGCCCTGGGAGTGTTTGATGGGACAGTGTAGAGGGAGCTTTACACTGTATCTAACCTGAGCTGTAACTGTCCTATGAGTGTTTGATTGGACAGTGGAGAGGGAGCTTTACTCTGTATCTGACTTGTGCTGTACCTGCCCTGGGAGTGTTTGATGGGACAGTGTAGAGGGAGCTTTACTCTGTATCTAACCCGTGCTGTACCTGCCCTGGGAGTGTTTGATGGGACAGTGTAGAGGGAGCTTAACTCTGTATCTAACCTGTGCTGTACCTGCCCTGGGAGTGTTTGATGGGACAGTGTAGAGGGAGCTTTAATCTGTATCTAACCCGTGCTGTACCTGCCCTGGGAGTGTTTGATGGGACAGTGTAGAGGGAGCTTTACTCTGTATCTAACCCGTGCTGTACCTGCCCTGGGAGTGTTTGATGGGACAGTGTAGAGGGAGCTTTACTCTGTATCTAACCCGTGCTGTACCTGCCCTGGGAGTGTTTGATGAGACAGTGTAGAGGGAGACTTACTCTGTATCTAACCTGTGCTGTACCTGCACTGGGAGTGTTTGATGGGACAGTGTAGAGGGAGATTTACTTTGTATCTAACCTGTGCTGTACCTGCCCTGGGGGTGTTTGCTGGGACAGTGTAGAGGGAGCTTTACTCTGTATCTAACCACTGCTGTACTTGCCCTGGGCGTGTTTGATGGGACAGTTTAGGGGGAGCTTTACTGTTTATCTAACGTGTGCTGTACCTGCCCTGGGAGTGTTTCATGGGACAGTGTAGAGGGAGCTTTACTGTGTATCTAGCCCGTGCTGTACCTGCCCTGGGAGTGTTTAATGGGACAGTGTAGAGGGAGCTTTACTCTGTATCTAACCTGTGCTGTACCTGCCCTGGGAGTGTTTAATGGGACAGTGTAGAGGGAGCTTTGCTCTGTATCTAACCCGTTCTGTACCTGCCCTGGGAGTGTTTAATGGGACAGTGTAGAGGGAGCTTTACTCTGTATCTAACCTGTGCTGTACCTGCCCTGGGAGTGTTAAATGGGACAGTGGAGAGGGAGCTTTACTCTGTATCTAACCCGTCCTGTACCTGCCCTGGGAGTGTTTGATGGGACAGTGTAGAGGGAGCTTTACTCTGTATCTAACCCGTGCTGTACCTGCCCTGGGAGTGTTTGATAGGACAGTGTAGAGGAAGCTTTACTCTGTATCTAACCCGTGCTGTGCCTGCCCTGGGAGTGTTTGATTGGACGGTGTAGAGGGAGCTTTACTCTGTATCTAACCCGTGCTGTACCTGCCCTGGGAGTGTTTGATGGGACAGTGTAGAGGGAGCTTTACTCTGTATCTAACCCGTGCTGTACCCGCCCTGGGAGTGTTTGATAGGACAGTGTGGAGGAAGCTTTACACTGTATCTAACCCGTGCTGTGCCTGCCCTGGGAGTGTTTGATGGGACGGTGTAGAGGGAGCTTTACTCTGTATCTCACCCGTGCTGTCCCTGCCCTGGGAGTGTTTGATGGGACAGTGTAGAGGGAGCTTTACTCTGTATCTAACCCGTGCTGTACCTGCCCCGGGACTGTTTGATGGGATAGTGTAGAGGGAGCATTACTCTGTATCTAACCCGGGCTGTACCTGCCCTGGGAGTGTTTGATGGGACAGTGTAGAGGGAGCTTTACTCTGTACCTAACCCATGCTGTACCTGCCCTGGGAGTGTTTGATGGGACAGTGTAGAGGGAGCTTTACTCTGTATCTAACCCGTGCTGTACCTGCCCTGGGAGTGTTTGATGGGACAGTGTAGAGGGAGCTTTACTCTGTATCTAACCCGTGCTGTACCTGCCCTGGGAGTGTTTGATGGGACAGTGTAGAGGGAGCTTTACTCTGTATCTAACCCGTGCTGTACCTGCCCTGGGAGTGTTTGATAGGACAGTGCAGAAGAAGCTTTACTCTGTATCTAACCCGTGCTGCACCTGTCCCGGGAGTGTTTGATGGGACAGTGGAGAGGGAGCTTTACTCTGTATCTAACCCGTGCTGTACCTGCCCTGGGAGTGTTTGTTGGGACAGTGTAGAGGGAGCTTTACTCTGTATCTAACCCGTGCTGTGCCTGCCCTGGGAGTGTTTGATGGGACAGTGTAGAGGGAGCTTTATTCTGTATCTAACCCGTGCTGTACCTGCCCTGGGAATGTTTAATGGGACAGTGTAGAGGGAGCTTTACTCTGTATCTAACCCGTGCTGTACCTGCCCTGGGAGTGTTTGATGGGACAGTGTCGAGGGAGCTTTACTCTGTATCTAACCCGTGCTGTACCTGCCCTGGGAGTGTTTGATGGGACAGTGTAGAGGGAGCTTTAATCTGTATCTAACCCGTGCTGTACCTGTCCCGGGAGTGTTTGATGGGACAGTGTAGAGGGAGCTTTATTCTGTATCCAACCACCACTCCTAATCTCTGTTCGCCGTCCTTGACTCCTCTCCTGACCTTCTCGTACCTGAAACAAGAATTGTAATCAAGTTATAGTCTTTTTGCTGTCAGCAATTTCAGGTCTCCCTAACCTCCCATTAAGCTGCGCAGTTGACATAGTCAGCATAATTCAGACGCAGCGCGGGTTTCTCTCATGTTGCTGGGAGACTTGATTGAATTGGACCCTGCTTTGGGGCGCCTGGAGATTTCAATTCCCTTTCTTGGCTGTCATTACTGTTGAGGCTGGCGATATTTTTCCAGGGACCTTCGCCGAAGAACTGCCAGATCTTTTCAGGATTTTTTATTTTTAAACGCACATGTACTCCCACTCGCCCACACCTCCATCTCGTGCTGAGCCCAACGCTTAGCAATTTAATTAAATGCCACAGCGTAGAAAGGGAGAGTCTGAATCAATTAAATGGTATATCAGAGAGTGTTACAGTGAGGGGTGTGGTGTATATCAGAGTGTTACAGTGAGGGGTGTGGGGTATATCAGAGAGTGTTACAGTGAGGGGTGTGGGGTATATCAGAGTGTTGCAGTGAGGTGTGTGGGGTATATCAGAGAGTGTTACAGTGAGGGGTGTGGGGTATATCAGAGTGTTACAGTGAGGGGTGTGGGGTATATCAGAGAGTGTTACAGTGAGGGGTGTGGGGTATATCAGAGAGTGTTACAGTGAGGTGTGTGGGGTATATCAGAGTGTGTTACAGTGAGGGGTGTGGGGTATATCAGAGAGTGTTACAGTGAGGGGTTTGGGGTATATCAGAGTGTTACAGTGAGGGGTGTGGGGTGTATCAGAGTATTACAGTGAGGGGTGTGGGTTATATCAGAGAGTGTTACAGTGAGGGTGTGGGGTATATCAGAGAGTGTTACAGTGAGGGGTGTGACGTATATCAGAGTGTTACAGTGAGGGGTTTGGGGTGTATCAGAGTGTTACAGTGAGGGGTGTGGGGTATATCAGAGAGTGTTACAGTGAGGGGTGTGACGTATATCAGAGTGTTACAGTGAGGGGTGTGGGGTATATCAGAGTGTTACAGTGAGGGGTGTGGGGTATATCAGAGAGTGTTACAGTGAGGGTGTGGTGTATATCAGAGTATTACAGTGAGGGGTGTGGGGTATATCAGAGAGTGTTACAGTGAGGGGTGTGGGGTATATGAGAGTGTGTTACAGTGAGGGGTGGAGTATATCAGAGTGTGTTACAGTGAGGGTGTGGGGTATATCAGAGAGTGTTACAGTGAGGGGTGTGGGATATATCAGAGTGTGTTACAGTGAGGGGTGGAGTATATCAGAGTGTGTTACAGTGAGGGTGTAGGGTATATCAGAGAGTGTTACAGTGACGGGTGTGGGGTATATCAGAGTGATACAGTGAGGGGTGTGGGGTATATCAGAGTGTGTTACAGTGAGGGGTGTGGGGTATATCAGATTGTTACAGTGAGGGGTGTGGGGTATATCAGAGTGTTACAGTGAGGGGTGTGGGGTATATCAGAGAGTATTACAGTGAGGGGTGTGGGGTATATCAGAGTGTGTTACAGTGAGGGGTGGAGTATATCAGAGTGTGTTACAGTGAGGGTGTGGGGTATATCAGAGAGTGTTACAGTGAGGGGTGTGGGGTATATCAGAGTGATACAGTGAGGGGTGTGGGGTATATCAGAGTGTGTTACAGTGAGGGGTTTGGGGTATATCAGAGTGTTACAGTGAGGGGTGTGGGGTATATCAGTTTGTTACAGTGAGGGGTGTGGGGTATATCAGAGTGTTACAGTGAGGTGTGTGGGGTATATCAGAGAGTGTTACAGTGAGGGTTGTGGGGTATATCAGAGAGTGTTCAGTGAGGGGTGTGGGGTATATCAGAGTGTTACAGTGAGGGGTGTGGGGTATATCAGAGTGTTACAGTGAGGGGTGTGGGGTATTTCAGAGTATTACAGTGAGTGGTGTGGGGTATATCAGAGTGTTACAGTGAGGGGTGTGGGGTATATCAGAGTGTTACAGTGAGGGGTGTGGGGTATATCAGAGTGTTACAGTAAGGGGTGTGGGGTATATCAGAGAGCGTTACAGTGAGGGGTGTGGGGTATATCAGAGAGTGTTACAGTGAGTGGTGTGGGGTATATCAGAGAGTGTTACAGTGAGTGGTATGGGGTATATCAGAGTGTTTCAGTGAGGGGTGTGGGGTATGTCAGAGATTGTTACAGTGAGGGGTGTGGGGTATATCAGAGTGTTACAGTGAGGGGTGTGGGGTATATCAGAGAGTGTTACAGTGAGGGGTGTGGGGTATATCAGAGTGTTACAGGGAGGGGTGTGGGGTATATCAGAGTGTTACAGTGATGGGTGTGGGGTATATCAGAGAGTGTTACAGTGAGGGGTGTGGGGTATTTCAGAGTGAGTTACAGTGAGGGGTGTGGGGTATATCAGAGAGTGTTACAGTGAGGGGTGTGGGGTATATCAGAGTGTTACAGTGAGGTGTGTGGGGTATATCAGAGAGTGTTACAGTGAGGGTTGTGGGGTATATCAGAGAGTGTTCAGTGAGGGGTGTGGGGTATATCAGAGTGTTACAGTGAGGGGTGTGGGGTATATCAGAGTGTTACAGTGAGGGGTGTGGGGTATATCAGAGTGTTACAGTGAGGTGTGTGGGGTATATCAGAGTGTTACAGTGAGGGGTGTGGTGTATATCAGAGTGTTACAGTGAGGGGTGTGGGTATATCAGAGAGTGTTACAGTGAGGGGTGTGGGGTATATCAGAGAGTGTTACAGTGAGTGGTGTGGGGTATATCAGAGTGTTACAATGAGGGGTGTGGGGTATATTAGAGCGTGTTACAGTGAGGGTTGTAGGGTATATCAGAGTGTTACAGTAAGGGGTGTGGGGTATATCAGAGAGTGTTTCAGTGAGGGGTGTGGGGTATATCAGAGAGTGTTACAATGAGGGGTGTGGGGTATATCAGAGTGTTACAGTGAGGGGTGTGGGGTATAACAGAGAGTGTTACAGTGAGGGGTGTGGAGTATATCAGAGTGTTACAGTGAGGAATGTGGGGTATATCAGAGAGTGTTACAGTGAGGGGTGTGGGGTATATCAGAGTGTTACAGTGAGGGGTGTGGGGTATATCAGAGTGTTACAGTGAGGGGTGAGGGGTATATCAGAGAGTGTTACAGTGAGGGCTGTGGAGTATATCAGAGTGTTACAGTGAGGGGTGTGGGGTATATCAGAGTGTTACAGTGAGAGGTGTGGGGTATATCAGAGTGTTACAGTGATGGGTGTGGGGTATATCAGAGAGTGTTACAGTGAGGGGTGTGGGGTATATCAGAGAGAGTTACAGTGAGGGGTGTGGGGTATGTCAGAGTGTTACAGTGAGGGGTGTGAGGTATATCAGAGTGTTACAGTGAGGGGTGTGGGGTATATCAGAGAGTGTTACAGTGAGGGGTGTGGGGTATTTCAAAGTATTACAGTGAGTGGTGTGGGGTATATCAGAGTGTTACAGTGAGGGGTGTGGGGTATATCAGAGTGTTACAGTGAGGGGTGTGGGGTATATCAGAGTGTTACAGTGAGGGGTGTGGGGTATATCAGAGAGTGTTACAGTGAGGGGTGTGGGGTATATCAGAGAGTGTTACAGTGAGGGGTGTGGGGTATATCAGAGAGTGTTACAGTGAGTGGTGTGGGGTATATCAGAGTGTTTCAGTGAGGGGTGTGGGGTATGTCAGAGAGTGTTGCAGTGAGGGGTGTGGAGTACATCAGAGTGTTACAGTGAGGTGTGTGGGGGAAATCAGAGTGTTACAGTGAGCGGTGTGGGGTATATCAGAGTGTTACACTTAGGGGTGTGGGGTATATCAGAGTGTTACAGTGAGGGGTGTGGGGTATATCAGAGAGTGCTACAGTGAGGGGTGTGGGGTATATCAGAGTGTTACAGGGAGGGGTGTGGGTATATCAGAGAGTGTTACAGTGAGGGGTGTGGCGTATATCAGAGAGTGTTACAGTGAGGGGTGTGGGGTATATCAGAGAGTGTTACAGTGAGTGGTGTGGGGTATATCAGAGTGTTACAATGAGGCGTGTGGGGTATATTAGAGCGTGTTACAGTGAGGGTTGTGGGGTATATCAGAGTGTTACAGTAAGGGGTGTGGGGTATATCAGAGAGTGTTTCAGTGAGGGGTGTGGGGTATATCAGAGAGTGTTACAATGAGGGGTGTGGGGTATATCAGAGTGTTACAGTGAGGGGTGTGGTGTATAACAGAGAGTGTTACAGTGAGGGGTGTGGTGTATATCAGAGTGTTACAGTGAGGAGTGTGGGGTATATCAGAGAGTGTTACAGTGAGGGGTGTGGGGTATATCAGAGTGTTACAGTGAGGTGTGTGGGGTATATCAGAGTGTTACAGTGAGGGGTGTGGGGTATATCAGAGAGTGTTACAGTGAGGGGTGTGGAGTATATCAGAGTGTTACAGTGAGGTGTGTGGGGTATATCAGAGAGTGTGCAGTGAGGGGTGTGCAGTATATCAGAGTGTTACAGTGAGGTGTGTGGGGTATATCAGTGTGTTACAATGAGGGGTGTGGGGTATATCAGAGTGTTGCAGTGAGAGGTGTGGGGTATATCAGAGTGTTACAGTGATGGGTGTGGGGTATATCAGAGAGTGTTACAGTGAGAGGTGTGGGGTATATCAGAGAGAGTTACAGTGAGGGGTGTGGGGTATATCAGAGTGTTACAGTGAGGGGTGTGAGGTATATCAGAGTGTTACAGTGAGGGGTGTGGGGTATATCAGAGAGAGTTACAGTGAGGGGTGTGGGGTATATCAGAGTGTTACAGTGAGGG
>JASTWF010002624.1:0-20055 GCA_030390025.1 Squalus acanthias | reverse complement strand
CTCATTGCTAACTGCCGCCGTGACATCGGCCAGCCTCAATTTCTCTGCTCCCCTCACTCACTCCAACCTACCTCCCTCTGAACTTGCAGCACTCCATTCTCTCCGATCCAACCCTGACATTGTCATTAAACCTGCTGACAAGGGTGGCGCTGTTGTTGTTTGGCGAACCGACCTCTACCTAGCGGAAGTTGAACGCCAACTCTCTGACACCTCCTCCTACCTCCACCTGGACCATGACCCCACTACCGAACATCAAGCCACCGTGTCCAAGACTGTCACTGACCTCATCTCCTCTGGAGATCTTCCCCCACGGCCGCCAACCTCATAGTTCCCCAACCCCGCACAGCCCGCTTCTACCTCCTTCCCAAGATCCACAAACAGGACTGCCCCGGTAGACCCATCGTTTCAGCTGTTCTTGCCCCACGGAACTTATCTCTTCCTATCTCGACACTATTTTTTCTCCCCTTGTCCAGTCTCTTCCCACCTACATCCGCGACTCTTCCGATGCCCTCCGCCATTTTAACAGTTTCCAGTTTCCCGGCCCCAACCGTCTCCTCTTCACTATGGACGTCCAATCCCTCTACACCTCCATTCCCCCACCAGGATGGCCTGAGGGCGCTCCGCTTCTTCCTTGAACAGAGGCCCAACCAGTCCCCATCCACCACCACCCTCCTCCGCCTGGCTGAACTTGTTCTCACATTGAACAACTTCTCCTTTGACTCTACCCATTTCCTCCAAATTAAAGGTGTTGCTATGGGTACCCGCATGGGTCCTAGCTATGCCTGCCTTTTCGTGGGATATGTGGAACACTCTTTGTTCCAGTCCTACTCGGGTCCCCTCCCTCACCTCTTTTTCCGGTACATTGATGACTGTATCGGTGCCGTCTCCTGCTCTCGCCCTGAACTAGAACATTTCATTCACTATGCTTCCAATTTCCACCCTTCCCTCACCTTCACATGGTCCATCTCCGACTCTTCCCTTCCCTTCCTCGACTTCTCCATCTCCATCTCTGGGGATAGGTTATTGACTAACATTCACTACAAGCCCACCGACTCCCACAGCTACCTGGACTACACTTCCTCCCACCCCGCCTCCTGTAAGGACTCTATTCCATTCTCCCAGTTTCTCCGTCTCCGCCGCATCTGCTCTGATGATGCCACCTTCCATACCAGTGCTTCCGACATGTCTTCCTTTTTCCTCAACCGAGGATTCCCCTCTACCGTGGTCGACACGGCCCTCGACCGTGTCCGTTCTATCTCCCGCACATCTGCCCTCACCCTGCCCCTCCCTCCCGGAACCACGATAGGGTTCCCCTTGTCCTCACCTTTCACCCCACCAGCCTCCACATTCAACGGATCATCCTCCGCCATTTCCGCCACCTCCAGCGTGATCCCACCACCAAACACATCTTCCCCTCACCTCCCCTTTCAGCATTCCGTAGGGACCGCTCCCTCCGCGACACCCTAGTCCACTCCTCTACCACCCCCAGCACCCCTTCCCTTCGCCCGGCACCTTCCCGTGCACGCGCAGGAGATGCAACACATGCCCTTATACCTCCCCTCTTCCCACTGTCCAGGGCCCCAAACACCCCTTCCAGGTGTGAAACAGCGATTTACTTGTACTTCCTGCAATTTAGTATACTGTATTCGCTGCTCACGATGTGGACTCCTCTACATTGGGGAGACCAAACGCAGATTGGGTGACCGCTTTGCGGAACACCTCCGTTCAGTCCGTAAGGGGGACCCCGAGCTCCCGGTGGCCTGTCACTTTAATTCACCGCTTCACTCCCACTCTGACCTCACCGTCCTCGGCCTATTACACTGTTCCACGGAAGCTCAGCGTAAGCTCGAGGAACAGCACCTCATCTTTCGTTTAGGCACGCTACAGCCCTCTGGACTCAATATCGAGTTCAACAATTTTAGATCATAACCTCAGCTCCAATCACATTTATATTTTATTTTATCCACCCTTTTATTTGTCCCCCCCCCCACCTTTTTTTTTCCTCCTAGAAGCTGGCAGCTGTCCTTCATTCTGCCAGTGGATTTCACACTTCATTCAGCCTTAATCTGTCACATTAACACCACCTCTAGCCTTGCATATCTCTTAATGTCTCTTAATGTCTCTTCATCTCCCCCTTTGTTCCTTTATCCCCTCCCCCTTTTCCCAGCTTTACCCTGGCCTTAAATCTATTTGATTTCCGGCTCTTCCCAGTTCTGATGAAAGGTCATCGACCTGAAACGTTAACTCTCTTTCTCTCTCCACGGATGCTGCCTGGCCTGCTGAGTTTTTCCAGCGTTTTCTGTTGTTATTTCTTCAAAAGACTGTCTTGCTCACCCATCACCCCAATCTTCACTGACCTACATTGGCTGTCCACCCCCAATGCCTCAAGTTTAAAATCCTCATCCTCTTTAAATCCTTCCATGGCCTTACTCCAACCTGTTTCTGCAATCACCTCCAACCCTATATTCCCACATGGACTCTCCATTCCTCTAACTCCAGCCGTTTGTGCACTCCTCAGCCCCTGCCCCACTGTTGTCACACCTGGGTCCTACCCTCGAGAATTTCCTCCCTAAACCCCTCTGCCTTTCCACCTTTCTCTTACTTCAAAAACATCCTCAAAATCCATCTCTTTGATAAATCTTTGGTCACTGCTCCTTCATCTTTCCTGGCTCAGTGTCCATTATCCAGATCACAATCTGATTTTGTTTTAGTCACTATACAAGAGCAAGTTATTGTCACTCTGTGTCATGGGGAAACATCTATATTTTATTGTATGAATGACTGGAGTTGAGATGGAAACTGACTTCCCTTGACTAAACTTCAAATGCTGTAGCCCAGTTATTGGGAGAATATAGACAGGTCCTTTGATTGGGAGAATGTAGATAGGTCCTTTGATCTGTCGATGAGCCATGATGCAGAAGCTTGGTTCCAGGCGTTAAATCAAATTGTTGGTCCTGTGACGGATGGTGGGAATTTGATACGTGAACTCCAGATGCTAACCCTCAGCCAAAAGTGTGGTGTAAGTTGCTGTCAAGTGTTAGAAGTCTGTGATCTTACAGACAAATTTATTGCATCTTAAGTATTCTCTGCCCTGAGTAACTTCCTCCCTGAAAACCTTCAGGACCTTTCTGTATGATCACCCTTTTCCCTCCTGCTGGGTGTCCAGTTCTGATCCACCACTTGAGATGTAGCTCCATATGTGGGGAATGCTGCAGAAATGCAACTGGTGGCCTGGTATTCAGGAACTGATTACAGTTCAGTAAGCTGCTTACATTTTCATTTTTGTTTTCTCTGGCAGGTTTCTGGCACTAACCTCGCTGAGGCTGGTATTTCTAATTGCATTCAGTCTGATTATTGTTGTGTGTGTCGACACTTGGAAGAACAGAATCTGGCCTGAACTCAGAGGTAGGGACCTTGTGTTCTGTTTAATGGAGCAGTGTCATTTTATATGAAAACAGAAAATGCTGGAAACACAGCAGGTCAGGCAACATTACTGAAAGTTGGTAAGTCACCTGGTCCAGATGGAATGCATCCTAGGTTGCTGATAGAAACAAAGGTAGAAATAGCAGAGGCATTGATTACAATCTTTCAATCCTCATTGGATACAGGAGTAGTGCCGGAGGACTGGAGGGTTGCTAATGTTATACCACTATTCAAGGAAGGGGAGAGGGATATACCAGGAAATTACAGGCCAGTCAGCCTAACATTGGTGGTCGGGAAGTTATTGGAAACCATTTTCAGGGACAAAAGAAACTTTAATTTGGAAAGGCATGGGTTAAAGGTAAATCGTGCCTGACTCACTTGATTGAATTCTTTGAGGTAACAGAAGGTTGATCAAGGTAGTGCAGTCGATGTATTTATGGACTTTCGGAAGGCATTCGACTAGGTGCCACGCAGGAGGCTTATTAAGAAGATGGAAGCCCATGGAATTAAGGGGAAAGTGGTGGTATGGATACAAAATTGGCTCAGTGACTGGAAGCAAAGGGTGGTGGTGGTGGATGGATGTTTTTCAGACTGGGAGATGGTTTGCAGTGGTGTTTCCCAAGGGTCAGTTTTGGGTCCATCGCTCTTTTCCATTTTTATAAACAACCTAGACTCGGGTGTAGGGAGCAGCATTATAAAGTTTGCAGATGATACGAAATTTGGCAAAGTTGTTGATCATGGTGAGGTTAGTTAGAGACTTCAGGCTGACATAGACAGGATGGTGAAATGGGCAGAAGCATGGCAGATGGAGTTCAATGCAGAGAAGTGTGAAGTGATGCACTTTGGGAGGAATATGGAAAGAGCAAGATTTTGAAAAGTGAAGATGAGCAGAGAGACCTTGGTGTCCATATACACACACCGTTAAAGTTGGCACGACAAGTTGATAAAGTGGGTAAAAAAGCATATGGGTTATTTGAGTTTATAAATAGAGGAATAGAATATAAAAGCAGAGATGATGCTAGAACTTTATAAATCACTGGTTAGGCCTCAGCTGGAGTATTGTGGACAATTCTGGGCACCACACTTCAGGAAAGATGTAAGGGCTTTAGAAAGGGTGCAGAGGAGGATTACCAGGATGTTACCAGGGATGAAGGGCTTCAGTTATGAGGAGAGTTTGGAAAAGTTAGGACTGTTCTCCTTGGAACAGAGAAGGTGACCTAATAGAGGTTTTCGAGATGATGAGAGGTTTTGATAGAGTAGAGAAAAACTATTCCCTCTGGCGAGTGGGTCAATAACCAGAGGTCATAGATTCAAAATCATTGGCAATAGATGTAGAGGGGAGATGAGGAGAAATGTTTTCACTCAGAGTTGTCGGGATCGGGAACGCTCCACTGAAAAGGTGGCGGAAGCTGATTCCATAAATAATTTTAAAAGGGAGTTGGACGGGTCCTTGAGGATGAGGAACTTACAGGGTTACGGACAAAAAGTGGAAATGTGGGACTGAGCACAACTGCTCTTTCAAAGAGGCAGCACAGGCACGATGGGCTGAATGGCCTCCTTCTGTACTGTAAGTTTTTATGATTCTACGAACATCTGTGGAGAGAGGAAGGTAGGGTTTAATGTATTTAAGTGGTATCAGTGGGAGAGCATTTTGGTGGTACTGATCATCATTAAGTTAGATTTAGTGTAGTTATGGAAAAGGACAAAATAGAGCAGGAGTAGAAGTTCTCAATTGGGGAAAGGCCAATTTTACTAAGCTGAGATGTGATTTAGCAAAAGTGGACTGGAAACAGCTACTTGAAGGTAAGTCAATTTCAGAGCAGTGGGAGGCATTCAAGGAGGAGATAGGGAGGCAAAAGCAAATAACTGCGGATGCTGGAAATCTGAAATAGAAACAGAAAATGCTGGAAATAATCAGCAGGTCAGGCAGCATCTGTGGAGAGAGAAACCGAGTTAACTTTTTGGGTCGATGACCTTTTGTCACAACTAGAAAAAATTAGAGATGAAACAGATTTTAAGCAGGTACAGAGGCAGGGAAAGGGGAGGGAGGGAAGGAAAGAACAAAAGGGAAGGTCTGTGATAGGGTGGAAGGCAGGAAAGATTAAATGACAAAAGGGATGATAGTACAAAGCAAAAGGAGATGATAATGGGACAAGTAAAGAAACAAAACATGAGTCAAGAAGAGGTGTAAATGGGAATGGCAGAAACATCAACAGTTGCCATGTGAAAAAATAGGGGCCATGTGGAAAAAATAGGGGCAGAGGATATGGTCTGAAATTGTTGAACTCGATGTTGAGTCCAAAAGGTTGTAAAGTGCCTAACTGAAAGATGAGGTGCTGTTCCTCAGGCTTATGTTGAGCTTCATTGGAATAGTATAAGAGGCCGAGGACAGAGAGGTCAGAGTAGGAGTGGAGCGGAAAATGAATGTGACTGGCGACCGGAGGCTCGGGGTCACGCTTACGGACTGAACGGAAGTGTTCCGCAAAGCGGTCACCCAATCTGCATTTAGTCTTCCCCAATGTAGAGGCGACCACATCGTGAGCAGTGAATACAGTATACTAAATTGCAAGAAGTACAAGTAAATCGCTGTTCACCTGGAAGGAGTGTTTGGGGCCCTGGACAGTGGGAAGGGAGGAGGTAAAAGGGCAGGTGTTGCATCTCCTGCGCTTGCACAGGAAGGTGCCATGGGAAGGGGAGCGGCTGTTGGGGGTGATTGAGGAGTGGACCAGGGTGTCTCGGAGGAACGGTCCCTTCGGAATGCTGGGAGGGGAGGGGAAGATGTGTTTGGTGGTGGGATCACGCTGGAGGTGGCGGAAATGGCTGATCATGATCCGTTGAATGTGGAGGCTGGAGGGGTGAAAGGTGAGGACAAGGGGAACCCTATCATGGTTCTGGGAGGGAGGGGAAGGGGTGAGAGCAGAAGTGCGGGAAATGGAACGGACACGGTCGAGGGCCATGTCAACCATGGCAGAGGAAAAAGGAAGACATATCGGAAGCACTAGTATGGAAGGTGGGTATGGCTCTTAATGAATACTTTGCATCTGTCTTCACAAAAGAGATGGATGATGCAGACATTGTAGTTAAGGAGGAGGAATGTGAAATATTAGATGAAATAAACATAATCAGAGAGGAAATATTAAGGGGTTTAGTATCTTTGAAAGTAGATAAATCACCAGGCCCAGATGAAATGTATCCCAGGCTGTTAAGAGAAGCAAGGGAGGAAATAGCGGAGGTTCTAACCATCATTTTCCAATCTTCTCTGGCTACAGGTGTGGTACTGGAGGACTGTTCACGTTGTACCGTTGTTTAAAAAGGGAGAAAGGGATTGACCGAGTAATTACAGGCAGTCAGCCTATCCTCGGTGGTGGGCAAATTATTGGAAAAAATTCTGAGGGATAGTATTCATCGTCATTTAGAAAGGCACGGATTAATCAAGGACAGTCAGCATGGATTTGTTAAGGGAAGGTTGTGTCTTACGAACTTGGTTACATTTTTTAAGGAGGTAACAAGGAGGGTTGATGAGGGTAGTGAGTTTGATGTAGTCTACATGGATTTTAACAAGGCTTTTGACAAGGTCCCACATCGCAGACGGGGCAGAAAAGTAAAAGCCCATGGGATCCAGGGCAAAGTGGCAAGTTGGATCCAAAATTGACTCAGTGGCAGGAAGCAAAGGGTAATGGTCAATGGGTGTTTTTGTGACAGGAAGGCTGTTTCCAGTGGGGTTCTGCAGGACTCAGTACTAGGTCCCATGCTTTTCGTGGTATATATCAATGATTTAGACTTAAATGTAGGGGTCATGATTAAGAAGTTTGCAGATGATGCAAGCATTGGCCGTGCGGTTGATAGTGAGGAAGAAAGCTGTAGACTGCAGGAAGATATCAATGGACTGGTCAGGTGGGCAGAGAAGTGGCAAATGGAATTCAATCCGGAGAAGTGTGAGATAATGCATTTAGGGAGGGCTAACAAGGCAAGGGAATCTTAACAGAGCAGGGACCGATATTCTCGCGGGGAGGTTTGCTAGTGCTGTTGGGGAGGGTTTAAACTAGCTTGGCAGGGGGATGGGCACCAGCATACAAACATAGAAAAATAGGAGCAGGAGTAGGCCATTCGGCCCTTCGAGCCTGCTCTGCCATTCAATATGATCATGGCTGATCCTCTATCTCAATACCATATACCCGCTCTCTCCCCATACCCCTTGATGCCTTTTGAGTCTAGAAATCTATCTATCTCCTTCTTAAATATATTCAGTGACTTGGCCTCCACAGCTGTCTGTGGTAGAGAATTCCACAGGTTCACCACCCTCTTGAGTGAAGAAATTTCTCCTCCTCTCCGTCCTAAATGTCCTACCCCGTATCCTGAGATTGTGACACCTCGTTCTAGACCCCCCAGCCAGGGGAAACATCCTCCCTGCATCCAGTCTGTCTAGCCCTGTCAGAATTTTATACGTTTCCACGAGATCCCCTCTCATTCTTCTAAACTCTAGTGAATACAGGCCCAATCGACCCAATCTCTCCTCCTACGACAGTCCTGCCATCCCAGGAATCAGTTTGGTGAACCTTCGCTGCACTCCCTCTATGGCAAGTATATCCTTTCTTAGGTAAGGAGACCAAAATTGCACACAGTACTCCAGGTGTGGTCTCACCAAGGCCCTGTATAACTGTAGTAAGACATCCTTGCTCCTGTACTCAAATCCTCTTGCAATGAAGGCCAACATACCATTTGCCTTCCTAACTGCTTGATGCACCTGCATGTTTGCTTTCAGTGACTGGTATACAAGGACACCCGGGTCCCTTTGTACATCAACATTTCCCAATCTATCACTATTTAAATAATACTCTGCCTTTCTGTTTTTCCTACCGAAGTGAATAACTTCACATTTGTCCACGTTATACTGCATCTGCCATGTATTTGCCCACTCACTCAACTTGTCTAAATCGCCTTGAAGCCTCTTTGCATCCTCCTCATAACGCCACCTAATTTTGTGTCGTCAGCAAACTTGGAAATATTACATTTCGTTCCCTCATCCAAATCATTGATATATATTGTGAATAGCTGGGGCCCAAGCACTGATCCCTGCGGTACCCCACTAGTCACCGCCTGCCGCCCTGAAAAAGACCCATTTATCCCTACTCTCTGTTTCCTGTCTGTTAACCAATTTTCAATCCATGCCAGTATATTACCCTCAATCCCATGTGCTTTAAACACTAACCTCTTATGTGGGACTTCTCCCTTATCTATACCAGTTACATCCTCAAAAAACTCCAGTAGGTTTGTCAAACACGATTTCCCTTTCATAAATCCATGTTGACTTTGTCAAATCCCATTGATATTTTCTAAGTGTCCTGTTATCACATCCTTTATAATAGACTCTAGCATTTTCCCTACTACTGATAGGCTAACCGGTCTGTAGTTCCCTGTTTATTCTCCCTTTTTTAAATAGTGGGGTTACATTTGCCACCCTCCAATCTATAGAATTTTGGAAGATGACAACCAATGCATCCACTATTTCCATTGCTACCTCTTTTAGTACTCTGGGATGCAGATTATCAGGCCCTGGGGATTTATCGGCTTTCAGTCCCATTAATTTCTCCAGCACTTTTTTTACTAATACTAATTTCCTTTAATTCCTCCTTCTCACTAGACCCTTGGTTCCCTAGCATTTCTGGGAAGTTATTTGTGTCCTCTTCCGTGAAGACAGAACCAAAGTATTTGTTTAATTGCTCTGCCATTTCCTTGTTCCCAATTATAAATTCTCCCATTTCTGACTGTAAGCGACCTACATTTGTCTTCATTAATCTTTTTCTTTTTACATATTTGTAGAAGCTTTTACAATCCGCTTTTTTGTTCCTTGCAAGTTTACTCTCATTCTATTTTTCCCCTCTTAATCAATCTCTTGGTCCTTTTTCTGAACTCTAAACTGCTCCCAATCCTCAGGCTTGCTACTTTTTCTGGCAACTTTATATGACTCCCCTTTGGATCTAATACTATCCTTAATTTCTTTTGTTAGCCATGGTTGGGCCGCTTTTCCTTTTGTGTTTTTGCGCCAGAAAGGAATGTATAACTGTTGTAATTCATGCATTCGTTCCTTAAATGTTAGCCATTGCCTAGCCACCGTCATGCCTTTTAATGAAGCTCCCCAGTCTATCATAGCCAACTCACTCCTCATACCTTCGTAGTTTCCTTTGTTTAGATTTAGGACCCTAGTTTCAGATTGGACGACTTCTTCACTTTCCATCTTAATGAAGAATTCTATCATGTTATGGTCACTCTTCCCGAAAGGACCCCGCACAACAAGATTATTAATTAACCCCTTCTCATTGCACAATACCCAATCTAGGATAGCCTGTTCCCTAGTTGGCTCCTCAATGTACTGGTCTAAAAAACCATCTCGTACACACTCCAAGAATTCATCCTCCACAATATTATTGCTAATTTGGTTTGGCCAGTCTATATGTAGATTAAAGTCGCCCATGATTACTGTGTTACCCTTGTTACATGCATCTCTAATTTCCTGTTTGATGCCATCCCCTACATTACCACTACTGTTTGGAGGCCTATAGACAACTCCTACCAATGTTTTCTGCCCCTTGGTGCTTCTTAGCTCCACCCAGACTGATTCTACATCTTGATTTTTTGAGCCAATATCCTTTCTCACTATTGCTCTGATTTCATCCTTTACTAACAAAGCCACCCCACCTCCTTTTCCTTTTTGCCTGTCCTTCCTAAATATCGAATATCCTTGGATATTCAGCTCCCAGCCTTGGTCACCCTGCAGCCATGTCTCCGTAATTGCAATTATATCGTATCCGTTTACATCGATTTGCGCTGTTAATTTTTCCACCTTATTTTGAATGCTTCGTGCATTCAGATACAGTGCCTTTAGATTTGTCTTTTTAACATTTTTACACATCTTAACATTTTTTCGTACTATGGCCCTATTTGTCTTACCATTTTTTCTTACCCGGACCCTATTTGTTAGTGCACTCCTTTGTTTGTACGCTCTGTCCCTTCATGACACAATCTGGTTATTCTTACCCCAGTCACTTTCCTGCACTGCTTCCTTGTCTTTTCTCTTTAGCATTCTAGATTTCTCTCCACCGGGACCCTCCCTTCCCCGTATTTAGTTTAAAGCCCTATCTACCTCCCTAGTTATTCGATTCGCTAGAACTCTGGTCCCAGCATGGTTCAGGTGTAGTCCGTCCCAACGAAACAGCTCTCTCTCTCCCCAGTACTGGTGCCAGTGCCCCACGAATTGAAACCCACTTCTCCCACACCAATCTTTGAGCCACACATTCATCTCCCTGATCCTATTGACCCTATGCCAATTTGCTCGTGGCTCCGGTAATAATCCAGAGATTGACCTTTGTGGTTCTGCTTTTTAATTTAGTCCCTAGCTGCTCAAACTCTCAGCAGAACCTCTTTCTTTGTCCTACCTATGTCGTTGGTACCTACATGGACCACGACAAGTGGATCTTCCCACTCCCACTCCAAGTTCTTCTCCAGCCCAGAGGAGATGTCCTTTACCCTGGCAACATAGCCTTCGGGACTCACGCTCCTGGCTGCAGAGAACATTGTCTATCCCCCTAACTATACTGTCAACTACTATAACCACCTTCCTTTTTACTCTCTTTCCCCCCCCCCCCCCCCCCCCGCCCCGCCCCCCCACTTGAACAGCTTCCTGCACCATGGTGCCATGGTCAGTTTGCTCATCCTCCCCGCAGTCCCCACACTTGTCCACAAGGGTTGCAAGAACCTCGAATCTATTGGACAAGTGCAGGGACTGAGGCTCCTGCAATACTGCCTCCTGGATCCCTGTACCTGCCTCACTCGCAGTCACACCCTCCTGTCCCTGACCATGTGTCTAAAGTATTTAATCTAAGGGGTGTGGTTGCCTCCTGGAGCAAAAGGTCCAGGTAACTTTCTCCCTCCCTGATGTCTCGCAATGTCTGCAGCTCGGACTCCAGCTCCTCAACTCGGAGCCGAAGTTCCTCTTACCGCAGATGTAGTCACCTTAGACAAAAATGTCCACAAGCTCCCACATATTGCAGCAGCAACACATCTCCTGTTCTCCCATTATTTTATTGATTTATTTTATTAGTTTAGTGTTAATCAAATTATTTACCTCCTTTAGTTTATTAAATTAAGTTTAGTTATTAAAATTTAGTTATATGCTATATATTAATTTAAAACTTAGCCCACATCACTACCAATCACTTACCTGTGACATCACACTGCCGTTTCCTCTTGTTGATGCAGGTCTGCTGCTGCTGCTTTTATCCCCGCTCTCTGGCCTCGGTCTGCTCCCACTCAGGTCCGCTGCCGCTCTGCGGGAGAAGTTAGGAAAAACAAGCACCTCCTTCCCCCACTTCACCAAACTCCCACACTTGCCAAACTCCCAGTTGTTCACTCTGTGCCAAGCTGCATGTAGGAGTGATGGGGAAGAATAGGGTGAATGGAAGAGTGAGTGTGTTGGATGGTACTGGAGGGGAAGGTAATGCTGGAGGCAGAAGTAGTACCATATTAGATAGGAGCAGACTAAGAAAGACTACGAAAAATTCAAAAATGGGTTTAGAATGCATGTACGTAAACGCACAAAGTGTGGTGAATAAGGTTGGTGAGCTACAAGCACAATTCGTCGTGTGGCAATAACGGAAACGTGGCTTAAAAATGGTGAGGACTGGGCACTTAATATTCAAGGGTACAAGGTGTTCAGAAAAGATAGGGAAGCAAAAAAGGGAGATGGGGTGGCAGTGCTGATTTAAGGAAGACATTGTAGTGTTGGAAAGGGAGGATGTTCTTGAGGGGACAAGGACAGAATCCATTTGGTTAGGGTTGAGGAGCAAAAAGGGTATGATCACGCTATTGGGGGTATTCTACAGGCCTCCAAATAGTGAGGGAGGTAGAGGAGCAAATCTGCAGGGAAATCGCAGAGATATGCAAGAGCTATAGAGTGGTGATATTGGGGGACTTTAATTACCCAAATATCGATTGGGATAATGCTAAGGTAAAGGGAAAGGAGGGGAAGGAATTTCTGAAATGTGTTCAGGAGAATTTCCTTGACCAGTATGTTCTTGGCCCAACAAGGAAGGAGGCATTGCTGGATCTGGTGCTGGGGAATGAGGTGAGCCAGGTCAACCAAGTGACTGGGAGAACACTTGGGTACGAGTGATCATCGTATCATAAGATTTAGATTAGCAATGGAGAGGAGCAAGGAACAATCTAGAGTGGAACTTCTAAACTGGAATAGGGCTAACTTCAGTGGGATGTGAAAGGATCTAGCCAGGGTAAAATGGAACCAAAGACTGACAGGAAAAACTGTAACGGAACAAAGGGTGATTTTTAAGGAGGAGACGTTCCAAGTACAGGCTAGGTACATTCCAACAAGAGGGAAGGGTAAGGGAACCAAAGCAAGGGCTCCTTGGATGATGAGGGAGATAGAGAAGTTGATGAAACAAAAAAAGCGGGTGTATGATGCATGTCAGGTGAATTCTTCAAGGGAGAACCAGACCAAATACAATAAGTTGAGAGGGGAAGTGAAGATGAAAATAAGATTGGCAAAGAGAGAATATGAGAGTAGAATGGCAGTTAACATAAACGGGAACCCAAAAATCTTCTACTGGCATGTAAACAATAAGTGGATAGTAAGAGGCGGGGTGGGGCCGATTAGGGACAAAAAAGGTGATATATACTTAGAGGCGCAGGGCAAGGCTAGAATACTCAATGAGTACTTTGTATCGGTGTTTACTAAGGAGGTGGATGCTGACAAAATATCGGTAGAAGTGGAAAAGGTAGAAGCAATGGAAGGGGTGAAAATTGATAGACAGGATGTACTAGAAAGGCTGGGTATGTTTAGAGTGGATAAGTAGAGTGGATAAGTCACCTGGTCCCGATGGCTTGCATCCCAAGTTGCTAAGGGAATTGGGGGAGGAGATAGCAGAAGAGCTTGCCATAATGTTCCAATCTTCCCTTGATGCGGGGGAGGTGCCTGAGGATTGGAAAGTGGCAAATGTGACACCATTGTTCAAGGAAGTGTGTAAGGACAATCCTAGTAACTACAGGCCGGTCAGTTTAACATCAGTGGTGGGTAAAGTTTTAGAAACAATAATCAAGGAAAAAATTAACGGGCACTTGGAGAGGTTTAAGCTAATTATGGAGAGCCAACACGGATTTGTCAAAGGCAGATCGTGTTTGACTAATCTAATTAAATTTTTTGATGAGTAACAGGGAGGATTGATGAAGGGAATGCAATGGATGTTGTCTACATCGATTTTCAGAAGGCGTTTGACAAAGTACCACATAAAAGGCTAGTTAACAAAATTGAGGCTCATGGAATAGGTGGGTCAGTGGCAGCTTGGATAAAGAATTGGCTTAAGGACAGAAAACAGCGAGTTGTGATAAATGGCTGTTTTTCAGACTGGAGGATGGTGGACAGTGGTGTTTCCCAAGGGTCATTGCTGGGGCCACTGCTTTTTTGATATATATAAATGACCTGGATATTGGAATACAGAGTAGAATTTCTAAATTTGCCTGATGACACCAAACTTGGGGGTGTAGCAAACAGTGAGAATGATACCAATCGACTGCAACAGGACAGAGAAAGGCTAGCAGAATGGGCAGACAAGTGGCAGATGGAATTTAATACAGAGAAGTCTGAGGTGATGCATTTTGGCAGAAGGAACAGGGAGAGGCAATATACACTTAATGGCACAGTTTTAAAGAGTGTGCACGGACAAAGGGACCTGGGAGTTAATGTGCATAGGTCCCTGGAGGTGGCAGGACATATTGAGAGTGTGGTTAGCAAAGCATATGGGATCTTGGGCTTTATAAGTAGAGAAGTTATGCTGAACCTTTATAAAGTGCTGGTTAGGCCACAACTGGAGTATTGCGTCCAGTTCTGGTCACCACACTTTAGGAAGGATGTGAAGGCACTTGAGAGGGTGCAGAGGAGATTTACCAGAACAGTTCCGGGAATGGGGGATCTTAGCTTCAAGGACAGGTTGGAGAAGCTGGATTTGTTTTCATTAGAGCAAAGGCGGTTGAGGGGTGATTTGATTGAGGTGTACAAGAATATGACGGGTTTGGATAGGCTAGACGGGGAATGGCTGTTCCCACTAGTTGATGGTACGAGGACTAGGGGACACAGATTTAAGGTTTGGGGCAAAAGATATAGGGGAGATGTGAGGAAAAAAAAATTTACGCAGCGAGTGGTGAGGACCTGGAACTCGCTGCTGACAGAAGTGGTGGAAGCGGGGAGACACAATGTTTTCAAGGAGAGACTGGATAGGCACTTGAGGGAAATAAACTTGCGGGGGAATGGGACTGACTGGATTGCTCTACAGAGAGCTGGCACGGACTCGATGGGCCGAATGGCCTCCTTCTGTGCTGTTATGACTACACAAATGGTAGGATACTGAGAAGTGTAGAGGAACAGAGGGACCTTGGAGTGCATGTCCACAGATCCCTGAAAGTAGCAGGACAGATAGATAAGGTGGTTAAGAAGGCATACGTGATACTTTCCTTTATTAGCCGAGGCAAAGAATATAAGATCAGGGAGGTTATGCTAGAACTGTATAAAACACTAGTTAAGTCAATTTAAAGTAATTGGTAGAAGGATTAGAGGGGAGTTGAGGAGAATTTTTTTCACTGAGGGTGGTAGGGGTCTGGAACTCACTGCCTGAAAGGGTGGTAGAGGCAGAAACCCTCATCACATTTAAAAAGTACTTGAATATGCACTTGAAGTGCTGTAACCTACAAGGCGTATACTGGCATGGATTGAAAATTGGTTAACAGAGAGTAGGAATAAATGGGTCTTTTTCGGGGTGGCAGGCGGTAACTAGTGGGGTACCGCAAGGATCAGTGCTTGGGGCCCCAGCTATTCACAATATATATCAATGATTTGGATGAGGGGACCAAATGTAATATTTCCAAGTTTGCTGATGACACAAAACTAGGTGGGCTTGTGAGGAGGATGCAAAGAGGCTTCAAGGTGATTTAGACAAGTTGAGTGAGTGGGCAAATGCATGGCAGATGCAGTATAACGTGGATAAATGTGAAGTTATCCACTTCGGTAGGAAAAACAGAAAGGTAGAGTATTATTTAAATAGTGATAGATTGGGAAATGTTGATGTACAAAGGGACCTGGGTGTCCTTGTACACCAGTCACTGAAAGCAAACATGCAGGTGCAGCAAGCAGTTAGGAAGGCAAATGGTATGTTGGCCTTCATTGCAAGAGGATTTGAGTACAGGAGTAAGGATGTCTTGCTACAGTTATACAGGGCCTTGGTGAGACCACACCTGGAGTACTGTGTGCAGCTTTGGTCTCCTGACCGAAGAAAGGATATACTTGCCATAGAGGGAGTGCAGCGAAGGTTCAGCAGACTGATTCCTGGGATGGCAGGACTGTCTTATGAAGCGAGATTGGGTCGACTAGGCTTGTATTCACTAGAGTTGAGAAGAATGAGAGGGGATCTCGTGGAAACGTATAAAACTCTGACAGGGCTAGACAGACTGGGAGGATGTTTCCCCTGGCTGAGGGGTCACAGTGTCCGGATACAGGGTAGGACATTTAGGACTGAGATGAGGAGAAATTTCTTCACTCAAGAGGGTGGTGAACCTGTGGAATTCTCTACCACAGACAGCTGTGGAGGCCAAGTCACTGAATATATTTAAGAAGGAGATAAATTTCTAGACGCAAAAGGCATCAAGGGGTATGGCAGAGAGCGGGCATATGGTATTGAGAAAGAGGATCAGTCATGATCATATTGAATGGGCTCGAAGGGCCGATTAGCCTACTCCTGCTTCTATTTTTCTGTTTCTATGCTACTGACCAAGAGCTGGAAAGTGCAGTTAGGCTGGTTAGCTCTTTTTCGGCCGGCACAGATATGATGGACCGAATGGCCTCCTTCTGTGCCATAAACTTCTACGATTCTGTGACTCTCAATGTCACGGTTGGACCTGAGAACAGAGTGCTGCAAGTTCAGAGGGAGGTAGATTAGAGTGAGGTGAGGGGAGTAGAGAAATTGTGATGGCTGATGTGAAAAGATCTAGAGAGGGCAAGAAGCCAGAGGAAGGGGTCCAGGTTAAATGAAAATTCTGAAGACGGGAGAGAGTCAGCTGTGCAGGGGGAAGACTCTTGGTCAAAGAATAGGACGCGGAGGTGAAAGCGACGGAAGAAGAGCTCAGCATCGTGTCGAGCTTGGGGCGTAGGGGGATGAAGCTGTGCTGCTCACTGAGTAACAGTGGCTTGTTTTAAAGATGAGAAGTCGCACAACACCAGGTTATAGTCCAACAGATTTATTTAAAATTACAAGCTTTCGGAGCTGTCGCTCCTTCTTCAGGTAGGGTAGCTGTGTCATGTTTTAAAGAATAAGATTAGATCACTGTTGTCCAATATATTAGCCACTGGCCACATGGCTAATTTGGAATCCAAATGTGGCTATAATTACATTTCTGATTAATTAAAAAGTGAGTAATGGACATGGTCGATGAGCTTGTGATTTCAATACAATCGCATTTTGTGTGTTTGTTGGTAAAATGACAGCCCAATTTGCGAGTGTTATTTGACCGTTGAGTGCTTTACTTCCTTGGTTACTGAATGGTGGGAGATGTTAAGTGGACACATGCTAAGGACGTTTATCTGTATTGTGTGTCAAGCCGTTTTCTGCTAAAATTACTGCTTGGCTACATCTGTTGCCAGAGACACACGTGGTTAGTCCGTGCTTCCTATTGGACAACACGGAACTATTCAGAAGTCTCTCCTTTCAGTTATTTCACTGCAAACTGCTTTTTAAACCCTCTACCTTTAGGGGGATCTTGGCTTTAGTTGCTGCCTATGTCCTGTAACTAAGGAAGCCAGAGATATTCCACCCCAGGTGTACTGCCTGGGTGGGTTGGTGATGTGGCGTACCTCCGTTGGTGAGCTGGTTGCTGGTACCCATCACTAGTGAACTAATAATTTGTTCTTTTTCAGTGGCACGTGCAGAGGACGGCGATGCTGAGAGGTATAGAAACACATTTTTCTTTCTTTACGTATTTTTAAAGATTTAACCTAGTGCTTGAGCTGTGTGCTTCATATCGAATGTGACAAATTATTCTGTTTATAAGGACGAAATTTTGAACTGGAACTGGCATTTGTATTTTCTGGTGAAATACAGTTTTGCTGCCATGTAGGAACTTAGGAACAGGAGGAGGTCATTCAGCCCCTCGAGCCTGTTCTGTCATTCAGTTAGATCATGGCTGATCTATATCTTGACTCCATCTACCCACCTTGATTCCATAACCCTTAATACCCTTACCCAACAAAAATCTATCTCTCTCAGTTTTGACATTTTCAATTGATCCCCAGCCTAAACAGTTTTCTTGATTTGGGGGGAGGGTTCCAAATTTCTACTACCCTTAGTGTGAAGAAGTGCTTCCTGACCTCACCTCTGAATGGCCTAGTTCTAATTTTAAGGTTACACCCCCTTGTTCTGGACTCTCCCACCAGAGTTTCTCTCTCTCTATCCTATCCACTCCTTTAATCCTCTCAATTAGATCACCCCTTAATCTTCGACATTCATCGCTGAGCAAGGTGCACTCTGAGCCATTGCCATCTTTCCCCATCTCTTGTCATGTCGACTGGTGGCATTCTCGAGGCTAACATATTTTCTGATTGTAGTTTTCTATTTATATCAAAATATTTTAAACTATTGTGAATCTCCACAATCACTAGTCAATAACTTTTTTTTGTCTGATTATGTTCCTGTGAAGTGCCTTGGGACATTTTACTATGTTAAATGCGAGTTGTTGTCACAGCCTCTATCTTACTCTCACTAAGATTCTCTTTAGCTTGTTGAATTTGGGCTGCCACTGGGCTGATGTAATATGGCATAAAACCACAGTGGAACAGGGAGGGATGGTCAGGAAGTAATTGCTGGCGATCTATATTTAATATTGCAGCTTTGAGAGACACTCATAACTATAATCTAGTTTATTTAGTTTTATAAGTATTGTTACAAAGTGACACTTGTTGAAAATCTTCCGAGAAAAATGAGTCCTAATTCATGGCTCCTGGTGTATAAAATAAACCACCTGCTGATTGACCCTCAAAACACTCGGATTCACACAGAAACTGGCCCCGGGACAGTCCCCGATCCCCAGGCTGGGCCCCGGAGCCGGGACAGTCCCCGTTCCCCAGGCTGGGCCCCGGAGCCGGGGCAGTCCCCGTTCCCCAGGCTGGGCCCCGGAGCCGGAACAGTCCCCGATCCCCAGGCTGGGCCCCGGAGCCAGAGCAGTCCCCGTTCCCCAGGCTGGGCCCCGGAGCCGGGGCAGTCCCCGTTCCCCAGGCTGGGCCCCGGAGCCGGAGCAGTCCCCGTTCCCCAGGCTGGGCCCCGGAGCCGGAACAGTCCCCGTTCCCCAGGCTGGGCCCCGGAGCCGGGACAGTCCCCGTTCCCCAGGCTGGGCCCCGGAGCCGGAACAGTCCCCGTTCCCCAGGCTGGGCCCCGGAGCCGGGGCAGTCCCCGTTCCCCAGGCTGGGCCCCGGAGCCGGGGCAGTCCCCGTTCCCCAGGCTGGGCCCCGGAGCCGGGGCAGTCCCCGTTCCCCAGGCTGGGCCCCGGAGCCGGGGCAGTCCCCGTTCCCCAGGCTGGGCCCCGGAGCCGGGGCAGTCCCCGTTCCCCAGGCTGGGCCCCGGAGCCGGGGCAGTCCCCGTTCCCCAGGCTTGGCCCCGGAGCCGGGGCAGTCCCCGATCCCCAGGCTGGGCCCCGGAGCCGGGACAGTCCCCGTTCCCCAGGCTGGGCCCCGGAGCCGGGGCAGTTCCCGTTCCCCAGGCTGGGCCCCGGAGCCGGGACAGTCCCCGATCCCCAGGCTGGGCCCCGGAGCCGGGGCAGTCCCTGTTCCCCAGGCTGGGCCCCGGAGCCGGGACAGTCCCCGATCCCCAGGCTGGGCCCCGGAGCCGGGGCAGTCCCCGTTCCCCAGGCTGGGCCCCGGAGCCGGAACAGTCCCCGATCCCCAGGCTGGGCCCCGGAGCCGGGGCAGTCCCCGATCCCCAGGCTGGGCCCCGGAGCCGGGGCAGTCCCCGTTCCCCAGGCTGGTGATGACATCTGGGGCACAAGATTTCATGTGGACTGAGCCCCCGATCTTTGCTCTGACAATGTACTACTGTCTAGCTGCAGTCTGTTACAACTCTGTTCCCATCCTTGCTAGAACTCATTTTAATGAGTGTGTTTGTAGGCGAGTGTCTGTTTTGATGGCAGTCTAACGCATGCCCTGATCTTTATTCCCGTGCAGCTGGGGCCTTGTTCACCCAAAATTACTCAGCGTTCCTGAACTTTGTCACAGAATGGCAGAGCTCTCAGTCAGTGCAGAGAGATTCTTGAAGAACCTGTACCATTTTAAAAAGCAGAATCCTGGTAAGGTAAGAAGAGCTTTATTAAAGCATCAGTTTACTGTAATTTCAGAGTTGTTCAGTGTATTGATATAAAGGGGTTGGGGTGAGTGTGGTGGGGGGATGGGAGGTAGGAGGGTGGGGGGATGGGAGGTAGGAGGGATGGGAGGTAGGAGGGTGGGGGGATGGGAGGTAGGAGGGATGGGAGGTAGGAGGGTGGGGGGATGGGAGGTAGGAGGGTGGGGGGGATGGGAGGTAGGAGGGTGGGGGG
>JASTWF010002623.1:0-20065 GCA_030390025.1 Squalus acanthias | reverse complement strand
AGGGTCAGGACAATTAAAGAAAGGTGTGAATTTATACAGTACATTGCTATTTGACTGTGGAGGTAGCACAGTGGAATTTAACTCCGTCCTCACCAGACACAGAAGCACTCCACTTCTAGCAGCAGGTCCGCTTGGCTGCTTTCCACCCCCCGCTCCTCCCCACCCCGGGAACGAACCCAAAAACCCTCCTGCTCTGTCGGGTCACCCGCACGTTGCCTTGACCGGAACGGGCCACCGCCGGAGACGCACGCCGCAGGTGTGTGTGATGTATGTTTGGTGTGGGGAGCGTTACCTTGATGCTGACTCTCTCGAAGAGATTCTCCTGGTCTTGGGTGTGGTCCGCCATGTTAATACCATGGATGACTTGCAAGTGCTTCTCGAGTGTCAGCCGGCTGCTGAATGTCCTTTTGCCCTCGGTGCAGTGTCTGGAACACAGACAGGAGGTCACAGCCCCACTCCCAGCAGTCAAACTAGCGTGCTTTATTTTAAAATACATAAAAGGCAACTTCTTAATATGTTTCAAGATATTAAGGGGAACAGATAGAGAAACTATTTCCGCTGGTTGGGGAGTCTAGGACTAGGGGGCATTGTCTAAAAATTAGAGCCAGACCTTTCAGGAGTGAAGTTAGGAAACACTTCTACACACAAAGGGTGGTAGAAGTTTGGAACTCTCTTCCGCAAACGGCAATTGATGCTGGGTCAATTGCTAATTTTAGATCTGAGATTGGTAGATTTTTGTTAACCAAAGGTATTGAGGGATACGGGGCAAAGGCGGGTGGATGGAGTGAGGTCGCTGATCGGCCATGGTCTCATTGAATGGCGGAACAGGCTCGAGGGGCTGAATGGCCTCCTCCTGTTCCTATATTTATATAGCGCCTTTCACTTGACCAGTACTTGAAACGTGAATGGTTTCTGTCTGTTCCTCCGAATTCTCATCGACATGCTGCCCCTCGGCGACATCATCCGAAAACACAATTGTCAGTTTCCACATGTACGCTGACGACACCCAGCTCCACCTCACCACCACCTCTCTCGACCCCTCCGGTCTCTAAATTGTCAGACTGCTTGTCCGACACCCAGTACTGGATGAGCAGAAATTTCCTCCAATTAAATATTGGGAAGACCAGAGCCATCGTTTTCGGTCCCCGCCACAAACTCCGTTCCCCAGACTCCATCCCTCTCCCGAACAACTGTCTGAGGCTGAAACAGACTGTTCGCAACCTTGGTGTTGTATTTGATCCCAAGAGGAGCTTCCAACCACATATCCTCTCCATCAACAAGACCGCCTATTTCCACCTCCGTAACATCGCCCGCCTCCACCCCGGATATGGCCCAAAGGCAGGTATATGGAGTTAGGTCACAGAACAGCCATGATCTCACTGAATGGCGGAACAGGCTCGAAGGGATGAATGGCCTCCTCCTGTTCCGATGTAACCACAAGTCTTTAGTAAAACATGTAAATAGTAAAAGGGTAGTTCAAAGGAAGGGGTTGTGGCCGATTAGGGACCAAAAAGGAGATGATCTTGTGGAGGCAGAGGGTGTGGCTGAGGTACTGAATGAGTACTTTGCATGTGTCTTCACCAGAGAAGAGGATGCTGCCAACGTCGCAGTGATGGAGGAGGCAGTAGCGATATTGGACAGGATAAAAATAAAGAGAAGAACTTAAAAGGTGGTCAGTCCTCAAAAGTGGAAAGGTCACCCTGTCTGGATGGGATGCATCAGAGGTTACTGAGGGAAGTAAGGGTGGAAATTGTGGAGGCTCTGGCCACAATCTTCCAATCCTCCTTGGATATGGGGGTGGTGCCAGAGGACTGGAGGATTGGAAAGGTCACACCCCTGTTCAAAAAAAAGGGGAGAGGAATAAACCCGGCAACTACAGGCCAGTCAGCCCAACGTCGGTGGTGGGGAAACGTCGAGAGACATTAATCCGGGACAAAATTAATTTGCATTGGAAAAGTATGGGTTAAGAAATGAAAGTCAGCACAGATTTGTTAAAGGCAAATCGTGTTTGACTGACTTGACCGAGGTCTTGGATGGAGTAATGGAGAGGGTTGATGAGGACAGTGCGGCGGATGTTGTGTATATGGACTTTCAAAAAGGCGTTTGACAAAGTAAATAGACTTGTTAGCAAAATTAAAGGGACAGTGGCAGCATGGATACAAAATCGGCTGAGGGACAGAAAGCAGAGAGTAGAGGTGAACGGCTGTTTTTCAGACTGGAGGGAGGTCTACAGTGGTGTTCCCCAGGGGTCGGTACCAGGACCGCTGCTCTTTTTTGATATGTATTAATGACCTGGACTCGGGTATGCAGGGCACCATTTCAAAGTTTGCAGATGAAATTAAACTCAGAAATGTAGTCAACAGCGAGAAGGATAGTAACAGACTGCAGGAGGACATAGACAGGCTGGTGGAATGGGCAGACAGGTGGCAGATGAAATTTAACACAGAGAAGTGTGAAATGATTCATTTTGGTAGGAAGAATGAGGAGAGGCAATATAAACTAAACGGTACAATTTTAAAGTGAGTGCAGGAACAGAGAGACCTGGGGGTGTATGTACACAAATCTTTGAAGGTGGCAGGACAGGTTGAGAAGGCTGTTAAAGAAGCATACGGGATCCTGGGCTTTTATTAATAGAGTACAAAAGCAAGGGAGTTATTGCTAAACCTTTATAAAACACTGGTTAGGAGCTGGAGTATTGTGTCCAATTCTGGGCACTACACTTTAGGAAGGATGTCAAGGCCTTGGAGAGGGTGCGGAGGAGATTTACCAGAATGGTACCAGGGGATGAGGGACTTCAGTGATGTGGAGAGACTGGAGAAGCTGGGATTGTTCTCCTTAGAGCAGAGAAGGTTAAGAGGAGATTTGATAGAGGTGTTCAAAATCATGAAGGGTTTTGATGGAGTAAATAAGGAGACACGGTTTCCAGTGGCAGGAGGGTCGGTAACCAGAGGACACAGATTGAAGATAATCGGCAAAAGAACCAGAGGAGACATAAGGAATCATGGGGGAAAAATTCGGCTGCTTTGCGCCTCCTGTTAGGGCGCTAACGGGGCACAAGACAACTAGTGCCCGGGCGCGGCGCCGCCAACGCCTCCCACGAAATTCAGCGGGAGGTTAGCGGCGGCGGTAACCGTTAGCGCCCTGCGCAGTGCCCCGGCCGTGATCTTCGGTAGTGCCCCCCCTGACTTACCGCCGGGCACCATGTCCGACAGGGTCGGGGGGTGGCCTACCTGCGGCCGGGGCGGCGCTAGTTAAAGGCGAGGTGCCGGGCGGACACTTCTGTTGCTGGCCGCCTGCCAGCACCTGCCTCCGCTCCCGTCCCCGGCCTCCTGACCTGCCCGCCGAGTGCCGGCTGCGCTCCATGAGCCCGGCACTTCTCTCGAGTGCCGGGATTCTTTTGCTGGCACTCCGATCCCTGGTGGCCCAGCTGGGCCCCGGGTCTCGCTGCGCAAGGACCCTCCCCTTTAATGCGACGTGCCGCAGCACCACATAGCGCCGCGATATTCCCTTGCAGCGTCCCAAGAGGGAGGCGGGGCGCTTCCACGACTGCCCCACTTCCCTCCTGGGGCGCTACCTCTCAATTTCGGCCGCGGGGGGGGGGGGCGGGGGGGCGGGTGCGACTCAATTTCTCCCCCCATGTCTTTACGCAGCGAGTTGTTGTGATCTGGAACGCGCTGCCTGAAAGGGGGGTGGAAGCAGATTCAATAGTAACTTGCAAAGTTTCAGCCTGGAGTGGGACTCGAACCCACAACCTTCGGACTCAGGCGAGAGTGCCGCCCACTGAGCCACGGCTGTGTGCTCACGGTATATCCACCCGCCGCGATAAAGCGACGCAGCAGCTGACTGTAATTACCACAGGAGATTCACACCGCACTGCCGAAAGAGAATTGAAACTAGAAACGGTTAAAGTTACCGGCAGTTGTAAACGCGTTTAATCCCTTCGTGGTTGACTCGGACGTGTCTCCGCAAACTCGGCGCTGAGCAAAACGATCTCTCGCAGAGTCGGCACGGGAATTTCTTCATCGCCTACCGGCAAATTCAGAGATAAAACACTGCTGAAAATATTCGTTACTGTTCCGCGAGGCAGACTTCATCCTGCAACCCCCCCACATCTCAGAAACATGGCAAAGCATCGCCTATACAATGATTAACTTTGAACTGCGGTGATTGTGGTTATGCAGGCAACCATTTAGCGCACAGAAAGATCCCACAAACAACGATGAGGTGATGATATTCGGTTTCGTTTGATGGTGTTGGTTGAGGGAACTTTTTTTGGTCAGGGCACCAGGGCAAGTGCTACAGAATGATTAATGTCCACCCGAGGGGGCAGACGGGGCCTCGGTTTAACTCCGCCTCTGACAGCCCGGCGCTCCCTCAGTACTGCCACTCCGACAGTGCGGCGCTCCCTCAGTACTGCCCCTCCGACAGTGCGGCGCTCCCTCAGTACTGCCCCTCCGACAGTGCGGCGCTCCCTCAGTACCGCCCCTCCGACAGTGTGGCGCTCCCTCAGTACCGCCCCTCCGACAGTGCAGCGCTCCCTCAGTACCGCCCCTCCGACAGTGCGGCGCTCCCTCAGTACCGCCCCTCCGACAGTGCGGCGCTCCCTCAGTACCGCCCCTCCGACAGTGCGGCGCTCCCTCAGTACTGCCCCTCCGACAGTGCGGCGCTCCCTCAGTACTGCACTGGGAGTGTCGGACTGAATTATGGTCTCCATCCTGCGATGGGGCTCAAACCCGCAACCTGATCTAAGGTGATCTTCATTATTCCTGAGAGTATTTGATGGGACAGTGTAGAGGGAGCTTTACTCTGTATCTAACCCGTGCTGCACCTGCCCTGGGAGTGTTTGATGGGACAGTGTAGAGGGAGCTTTACCCTGTATCTAACCCGTGCTGTACCTGCCCTGGGAGTGTTTGATGGGGACAGTGTAGAGGGAGCTTTACTCTGTATCTAACCCGTGCCGTACCTGCCCTGGGAGTGTTTGATGGGACAGTGTAGAGGGAGCTTTACTCTGTATCTAACCCGTGCCGTACCTGCCCTGGGAGTGTTTGATGGGACAGTGTAGAGGGAGCTTTACTCTGTATCTAACCCGTGCTGTACCTGCCCTGGGAGTGTTTGATGGGACAGTGTACAGGGAGCTTTACTCTGCATCTAACCCGTGCTGTACCTGCCCTGGGAGTGTTTGATGGGACAGTGCAGAGGGAGCTTTACTCTGTATCTAACCCGTGCTGTACCCGCCCTGGGAGTGTTTGATGGGTGCCTGAATCAGTCGTATTCTTCACCTTGTGCATTGCAAAAAACTCCACGAGGCTCGAAGCCAATGCAACAACGGATGCACTTCGAACGATGACCGATCGCGATTGAGGTCAGCTACAGGAGCGGTCAGTGTTTTACTCGTGATACCCGACGTTGTCCCAACACTCGATGGCGTTCCCGCCGCCCCCGTACACTGACCTTGCCGTGGTCCTTCTTCATGTGGGAGACGTACTCCTCGCGCTCAGGGAACCACATCTGGCACTGCCCACACGTCCAGCCCGCGTTCTTCAGCTTCAGCCGCATCTCCTTCCTCCGCTGGAGGGTCAGCACGGCCTTGGGGCTGGAGGACGACTCGTCGGTGGAGGAGTCGGTGGAGCCGGGGCTTGACTTTGCCGCTGCTTTGACGGACGAGACTGTCCGGCTTTGAATCACGTCCTCGGTTTTCATGCTGGAATGGGTGCTCTGAGGGAAGAGAAGTAGCATTTACTCCCCGTGCTTTTAAAAGGAGAAGTGCTCCTCCAATTCTCTCCTGACAGTGTGGAGCTCCCTCAGTACTGCCCCTCCGACAGTGCGGCGCTCCCTCAGTACCGCCCCTCCGACAGCGCGTCGCTCCCTCAGTACCGCCCCTCCGACAGCGCGTCGCTCCCTCAGTACCGCCCCTCCGACAGTGCGGCGCTCCCTCAGTACTGCTCCTCCGACAGCGCGGCGCTCCCTCAGTACCGCTCCTCCGACAGCGCGGCGCTCCCTCAGTACCGCCCCTCCGACAGTGCGGCGCTCCCTCAGTACTGCCCCTCCGACAGTGCGGCGCTCCCTCAGTACCGCCCCTCCGACAGTGCGGCGCTCCCTCAGTACCGCCCCTCCGACAGCGCGGCGCTCCCTCAGTACCGCCCCTCCGACAGTGCGGCGCTCCCTCAGTACCGCCCCTCCGACAGTGCGCCGCTCCCTCAGTACTGCCCCTCCGACAGTGCGGCCCTCCCTCAGTACTGCTCCTCCGACAGTGCGCCGCTCCCTCAGTACTGCCCCTCCGACAGTGCGCCGCTCCCTCAGTACCGCCCCTCCGACTGTGCAGCGCTCCCTCAGTACCGCCCCTCCGACTGTGCAGCGCTCCCTCAGTACCGCCCCTCCGACTGTGCAGCGCTCCCTCAGTACCGCCCCTCCGACTGTGCAGCGCTCCCTCAGTACCGCCCCTCCGACTGTGCGGCGCTCCCTCAGTACCGCCCCTCCGACAGTGCGGCGCTCCCTCAGTACTGCCCCTCCGACTGTGCAGCGCTCCCTCAGTACTGCCCCTCCGACTGTGCAGCGCTCCCTCAGTACTGCCCCTCCGACTGTGCAGCGCTCCCTCAGTACTGCCCCTCCGACTGTGCAGCGCTCCCTCAGTACTGCCCCTCCGACAGTGCGGCGCACAGGAGATGGAAAGTCACCGTGCGACCCCCCTCACCTTGATGTGCTCCATCATGGTCCGTTTCTGGGCGAAGAGCACCGGGCACTGTGGACACTTGAAGACACTGACCCTTTGCTTGCTCAGGTGCTGATCAAAGTGGGCGCTCAGCAATGGCTGATGGGTGAAGACCGTGTCACACATGGCGCATTTGTGAATCACTCTGCGGCCGAGGGAGAGAGAGAAGGAAAAAAAAAACAAAGTTAAGAGTAACGGCCCGGAGCAGAGGGTTTGAAACACCCACTGCCACAGTAATTACTAACAGGACAAGGAACCGAGTCACAGAGTTTAACAAATCCCTCACTTGGAGGTGATCTCACTTAACAAGATCTATTGTGATTCAAGTCCCACTCCAGACACTGGAGCACAAAATCAAGGCCAAAACTCCCAGTGCAGTACTGAGGGAGTGCCGCACTGTCGGAGGGGCGGTACTGATGGAGCGCCGCACTGTCGGAGGGGCGGTACTGAGGGAGGGCCGCACTGTCGGAGGGGCGGTACTGAGGGAGCGCCGCACTGTCGGAGGGGCAGTACTGAGGGAGCGCCGCACTGTCGGAGTGGCGGTACTGAGGGAGCGCCGCACTGTCGGAGGGGCGGTACTGATGGAGCGCCGCACTGTCGGAGGGGCGGTACTGAGGGAGGGCCGCACTGTCGGAGGGGCGGTACTGAGGGAGCGCCGCACTGTCGGAGGGGCGGTACTGAGGGAGCGCCGCACTGTCGGAGGGGCGGTACTGAGGGAGCGCCGCACTGTCGGAGGGGCAGTACTGAGGGAGCGCCGCACTGTCGGAGGGGCGGTACTGAGGGAGCACAGCACTGTCGGAGGGGCGGTACTGAGGGAGCGCCGCACTGTCGGAGGGGCAGTACTGAGGGAGCGCCGCACTGTCGGAGGGGCAGTACTGAGGGAGCGCCGCACTGTCGGAGGGGCGGTACTGAGGGAGCACAGCACTGTCGGAGGGGCGGTACTGAGGGAGCGCCGCACTGTCGGAGGGAGGGAGTGCCGCACTGTCGGAGGGGCGGTACTGAGGGAGCGCCGCACTGTCGGAGGGGCGGTACTGAGGGAGCGCCGCACTGTCGGAGGGGCGGTACTGAGGGAGCGCCGCACTGTCGGAGGGGCTGTCTTTCAGATGAGGCGTTAAACCGAGGCCCCGTCTGCTCTCTCAGGTGGGGTAAAAGATCCCACGGCCACTATTTCAAGGAAGAGCAGGGGGAGTTCTCCCCGGTGTCCTGGCCAATATTTATCCCTCAATCAACATCATTAAAAAAGACAGATGATCTGGTCATTATCACATTGTTGTTTCTGGGAGCTTGCTGTGCACAAATTGGCTGCTGCGTTTCCCACATTACAACAGTGACTACACTTCAAAAAGTACTTCATTGGCTGTAAAGCGCTTTGGGACGGCCGATGGTCATGAAAAGGAGCTGGAGAAATGCAAGTCTTCGTTTGAATATTAAGGGAATCGAGGGATATGGGGATCGGGCGGGAAAGTGGAGTTGAGGTGGAAGATCAGCCATGATCATATTGAATGGCGGAGCAGGCTCGAGGGGCCGAATGGCCGACTCCTGCTCCTATTTCTTACGTTATGTTCAGTACATGTGCCAAGTGGCCATTCTCAATGAGTTGAGGGTAGACATTCAACATTGTTCGGCTATTCAACCATGGGGGCATCACGTTCAAACCCCATCAGGTCCACACAGGTGCTCTAACCCTGCAGGGATGGCTGGACAGTGCTCAGGTTGATATTATCCCAGGTACAACTGCAGGAGCCCCCCTCGACAGTGCCGGGGAGATCTGCTCACTCCTCGCCACAGCACGGCTCAGTGACGACCACACTGGGGTGAGGTACTTAATGGAACGCAGCAGAGTCCTCAGCGACACTCCCATCATCGGACGCGAGGCTGGATTCAGCAGGCAGTTCTTCCCTAGCCCCAGGAGGCCAGCCATTTTTTGGTAAAGTTACTTCTACCTCTCTGGCTCCAATCCCTGCTCCCACCGACCTTCACCAACCGCTCTGTTCAAGCTGCTTTGCCTGGTCGGTAAACTTGTATCACACTTGGAGCACTGTGCACAGTTCTGGTCTCCATATACCTTGGTTAGACCACACTTGGAGCACTGTGCACAGTTCTGGTCTCCACATACCTTGGTTAGACCACACTTGGAGCACCGCGCATAGTTCTGGTCTCCATATACCTTGGTTAGACTGCACTTCGGGCACTGCGCACAGTTCTGGCCTGCACATTACAAAAAGGATATAGAGGCACTGGGGAAGGTGCAAAAAAGATTTACAAGGATGATACCAGAACTGAGAGGTTATATCTATCAAGAAAGACTGAACAGGCTGGAGCTCTTTCCTCCAGAAAAGAGAAGGCTGAGGTAGTGACCTGATCGAGGTCTTTAAGATTATGAAGGGATTTCGACAGGGTAGGTGTTTCCACTTGTGGGGGATTCCAAAACTAGGGGTCATAAATATGAGATAGTCACTAATAAATCCAATCGGGAATTCAGGAGAAACTTCTTTACCCAGAGAGTGGTGAGAATGTGGAACTCTCCCACAGGGAGTGGTTGAGGCGAATAGTATAGATGCATTTAAGGAGAAGCTGGATAAACACACGAGGGAGAAAGGATTAGAAGGATATGTTGATGGGGTGAGATGACGAGGGGCGGGAGGAGGCTGGTGTGGAGCATAAACACCAGCACGGAGCAGTTGTGCCGAATGGCCTGTTCCTGTGCTGTACATTCGATGCCTTCCGCCCCCCTGGTGCGCAGCATGCCCTCAGCTGTGCGATGCCACCCTGCGCGAGACAGAGCGGGAGATTATGTGCCTCTCACTGACCCCAGTCGGTGGAGGTGTGGGGGGGGGTGGGTCGGGGGGGCAGAAGAGAGTTTCTCCTGGCTGCTGTGCATTAGTAGCCGTGTAAACATCATATGTAGTGCAGTGGAATCGCCCACCGTCACGCCTCTTGGGGTGAGGTAGAGGAAGGGAGCAGGCACACATGGAAGGTAGCGTCAGCGCTCTCCGGAGACGAGGGGGAGGTTTGTCCTTTGCCTCAATTCGCACTGCCTGGGCTGTCGCCGTTGCATTAGATTGCACGAGAGAGGGTACAGAGGAGATTCACGAGGATGTTGCCAGGACTGGAGAATTTTAGCTCGAGAGTGGTGAGAATGTGGAACCCGCTACCACAGGGAGTGGTTGAGGTGAAGAGCAGAGATGCATTTAAGGGGAAGCTTGATAAGCTGATGAGGGAGAAGGGAATAGAGGGTTATGCCGATACAGTTCGATGAGGAAAGACGGGAGGAGGCTCGAGTGGAGCATAAACACCGGCATGGACTGGTTGGGCCGAATGGCCTGTTTCTGTGCCGTATATCCGATGTAATCCTATGTGATCGCACTAGAGAGGGCACAGAGGAGATTCACCAGGATGTTGCCTGGGCTAGGGAATTTTAGCTATGAGGAAAGATTGGATAGGCTGGGGTTGTTTTCTTTGGAACAGAGGAGGCTGAGGGGAGATTTAATTGAGGTGCATAAAATGATGAGGGGCCTCGATACAGTGGATAGGAAGGACCGATTTCCCTTAGCAGAGAGGTCAATAACCAGGGAGCAGAGAGGTCAATAACCAGGGGGCAGAGATTTAAACTAATTGGGAGAAGGATTAGAGGGGAGTTGAGGAGAACTTTTTTCACCCAGAGGGTGGTGGGGGTCTGGAACTCACTGCCTGAAAGGGTGGTGGAGGCAGAAACCCTCATCGCATTTAAAAAGTACTTGGATACGCGCTTGAAGTGCTGTAACCTGCAGGGCTACGGACCAAGTGCTGGAGAGTGGGATTAGGCTGGATGGCTCTTTTTCGGCCGGCACGGACACGATGGGCCGAATGGCCTCCTTCTGTGCCGTAAATTGCTGTGATTCTATGAAACACAGCAGCACCGCCCTCACCTTTGAAACCCCCCCGCCACCCCCGACGTTTACTTACTTGGCTTGCTGGTTGCTGACACCCGGGTGCTGCGTGTAGATGTGCGAGTGGGCGCTCGGGGCCGACTTGAAGGCCATCGGGCATATGGGGCACTTGTGGAAGGCCTCGCAGTGCACGTCCTGAATGTGAGACTTGATCGAGGTGATCCCTCCGTACACAACTCCGCACTGGGGGCACCTTCGGGGAAAAGAGAGAGAGAGAGAGAGAGAGAGAGAGAGAGAGAGAGAGAGAGATTGGTTTAAGCAACGTCTGGGCTACTGAGCTCAAGGACACAGGGCTGTGCGCCTCTGCACAGGCGCCGACCACAGAACCTCCCAACCACGATATAAAGTCGAAATGCAGCTCCCACACATCTGCAAATATCTCGGGTTGCTGGCACGGACTGACTCTGGTGTTCTGCCCAGGCCGCAAACTGAAAAGGGGGAAAAAAACAAAAAACGTTGCATTTCTCCAGCGCCTTTCACCACCTCAGGATGTCCCAAAGCGCTTTACAGCCAATGAAGTGCTTTTTTTTGAAGTGTGGTCACTGTTGTAATGTGGGAAATGCGGCAGCCGATTTGCGCACAGCAAGCTCCCACAAACAGCAATGATCCGTTTGTTTAGTGATGTTGGTTGAGGGATAAATATCGGCCAGGACACCGGGGAGAACTCTTCTTCAAACAGTGACCATGGGATCTTTTATGTCCACCCGAGAGGGTGGACGGGGCCTCGCTTTAACATAAGAACACAAGAAGTAGGAGCAGGACCAGGCCACTCGGCCCCTGGGCCCGCTCCGCCACCCACAGGGCCTTGACCGATCCGAACTCAAACTCATGTCCAATTTCCAGCCCGCTCCCCGTAACCCCGGATTCCCTTTACTTCTAGGAAACTGTCTATTTCTGTTTTAAATTTATTTAATGATGTAGCTTCCACAGCTTCCTGGGGTAGCAAATTCCACAGACCCACTACCCTCTGAGTGAAAAAGTTTCTCCTCATCTCAGTTTTGAAAGAGGAGCCCCTTAGTCTAAGATTATGTCCCCTAGTTCTAGTTTCACCCATCATTGGGAACATCCTCACCGCGTCCACCCGATCAAGCCCCTTCACAATCTTATATGTTTCAATAAGATTGCCTCTCATTCTTCTGAACTCCAATGAGTAGAGTCCCAATCTACTCAACCTCTCCTCGTATGTCCACCCCCTCATCCCCGGAATTAACCGAGTGAACCTTCTTTGTACTGCCTCGAGAGCAAGTATGTCTTTTCTTAAGTATGGACACCAAAACTGTATGCAGTACTCCAGGTGCGGTCTCACCAATACCCGATACAACTGCAGCAATACCTCCCTGTTTTTATATTCCATCCCCCTAGCAATAAAAGCCAACATTCCATTGGCTTTCTTGATCACCTGCTGCACCTAACATCTCATCCGACAGTGCGACGCTCCCTCAGTACTGCCCCTCCGACAGCGCGACGCTCCCTCAGTACTGCCCCTCCGACAGCGCGACGCTCCCTCAGTACCGCCCCTCCGACAGTGCGGCGCTCCCTCAGTACTGCCCCTCCGACAGTGCGACGCTCCCTCAGTACCGCCCCTCCGACAGTGCAGCATTCCCTCAGTACTGTCCCTCCGACAGTGCGGCACTCCCTCAGTACTGCCCCTCCGACAGTGCGGCGCTCCCTCAGTACCGCCCCTCCGACAGTGCGGCGCTCCCTCACTACTGCCCCTCCGACAGTGCGGCGCTCCCTCACTACTGCCCCTCCGACAGTGCGGCGCTCCCGCACTACTGCCCCTCCGACAGTGCGGCGCTCCCTCAGTACTGCCCCTCCGACAGTGCGGCGCTCCCTCAGTACTGCACTGGGAGTGTCAGCCTAGATTTTGTGCTCAAGTTTCTGGAGTGGGACTCGAGCCCACCACCTTCTGACTCAGAAGCGAGAGTGCTACACCCAGGGAGCCACAGCTGACCCACAGAATCACCAGGATGACTGCACTTCAAAAAGTATTTCATTGAGTGTAAAGCGCTTTGGGAGGTCGTGGATACTGCAACATACTCTCCATCTCTCCCAGTGCAGGGACACTGTCCCACTGCACGTGTTTGTATCGTCCCCCCACGCCCACAATGACGGCATGGACCAAGTGACCGAACAACACACACAGTCAGGAAGTTTGATCGATCACTTTCAGCGGGAGACAAGCCGGGAGGATGGAACAGCTGGGTTGCTCTGACGCTGCAATGTCGCACAGCGTCAGGAGGATTGTATGAACGGCTGCTCCTCCCTCGGGCTCCAGATGTAGCCTCAACTCCTCTCCCACCCTGCAACAAACTGCAAATAAACAGCTCCCTGCCGACGGCTTTTACCGGGTAAATACAGTGTGTGGTGCCGGGCTGACCCCTTACTGAGCACAAGGTCCCGGGAGGTGGGGCGGGGCACGTGCTCCTGGTCGCGGTCCAACGACTCCTCGCTGTAAACTGGGTGTCGGTGTGGAGCCTGGGCAGGGTCGGGTTTAATTACGATAAGCTCTGCGGTCGAACGACCTCTGGGCTCAGGCAGGAGGTTCGGCCGCAGCAGGCGGAAGGCGGGGGGTGGGGGGGGGAAGTGAGATACCGCGGAAAGCGCACCCCTGGCGAGCAATGATCCCAGAGCGCCCGCTTATAAATGGGGGGGAAAACCGTGCATGCGCACCCAAAAATAATGAATGCCGGCGAGAGTTGGAGACTTGGGGGTGGGGGACCGGCAAGAGACAAGGAACAAAACCCCAGAGTCTGAGCCACGAGCCCCAGGATAGCGAGCGCCCGCTCGTCACCTACTTGTATCCGACCTTGCGGGCGAAGTGGAAGCAGAAGTCCTTCACGTGGCCCTGGATGTGCGCGGCACGGCAGACCCCGCCGCACTCGGGGCAGATGTACGGCGACTTGCTCTTGTGCAGGCGGTAGTGGGCAAAGTAGCTGCACTTGCTGGGCAGCAACATCTGGCACAGCTGGCAGACCTGGAGAGGGGGGAGAAGCAAGGAAGGAAACGAGACGTTAAAAAAAAGGCGCACGGTTAACCTGCTCACTCAACACCGGCCTGAAGAATTCCAGATGTTTATTTATCACCCCATGTGCACTTAGAGACAAAAAGAACACATTAGTACCACAGAGTGACAGAGTGAGGGAGCTGGATTAACATCAGTAGAGATACAGTCAGTAACACAGGGCGCTGGAGGAGAGGGGTTCCTGAGTGACAGTGTGAGGGAGCTGGATTAACATCAGTAGAGATACAGTCAGTAACACAGGGTGCTGGGGGAGAGGGGTTACTGAGTGACAGTGTGAGGGAGCTGGATTAACATCAGTAGAGATACAGTCAGTAACACAGGGTGCTGGGGGAGAGGGGTTACTGAGCGACAGTGTGAGGGAGCTGGATTAACATCAGTAGAGACACAGTCAGTAACACAGGGCGCTGGGGGAGAGGGGTTACTGAGTGACAGTGTGAGGGAGCTGGATTATCAGTAGAGACACAGTCAGTAACGCAGGGCGCTGGAGGAGAGGGGCCCAACTGGTCCGTGCCGGTGTTTCTGCTCCACACCAGCCTCCTCCCGCCCCTCTTCATCTCATCCCATCAGCATATCCTTCTAATCCTTTCTCCCTCGTGTGTTTATCCAGCTTCCCCTTAAATGTATCTACGCTCTTCGCCTCAACCACTCCCTGTGGGAGCGAGTTCCACATTCTCACCACTCTCTGGGGAGAGAGGTTTCTCCTGAATTCCCTTTTATTGACGGCTTGGTCTCGCCCGCAAGTGGAAACATCATCGACTCTATCGAAACCCTTCATAATTTTAAAGATCTCTATCAGGTCACCCCTCGGCCTTCACTTTTCTCGAGGAAAGAGCCCCCCCCCCACCCCCAGAAGCAGTGACTCACACTGCCGACAGGCTCCCTGGCCCTAATGGCCATCCTTCCTGCATGAGCCTGGGCTCTGAGCGGTGGCAGGAAGGGACTGCGATCTGAGCCCAATCCTGTCTACACCTGACAATCGTGCACAGGCACTTTCCCCCCCTCCGGGGTCACTGGATAGTGATCAGGGGGCAGGAACCCTGGTGTATTCCCCCCTTCACAGCAACCTGGTACCTTCCTCATCTGTGTGAGTCAGATCTACATCAGGCAGTCACAGAAACAATTTTCAAACCAGAAATTTGAGAAGTCGCACAACACCATTTGCCCCTGTTCTGCCCATCTAACCATCCCGTCTATATCGTCCTGTAGCCTGAGGCTTCCCTCCTCGCTATTTACCACTCCACCAATTTTCGTGTCATCTGCGAACTTACTGATCATACCTCCTACATTCATATCTAAATCATTAATGTACACTACAAACAGCAAAGGACCCAGCACCGATCCCTGCGGTACACCACTGGACACAGGCTTCCAGTCACAAAAACAACCTTCGACCATCACCCTCTGCCTCCTGCCACTAAGCCAATTTTGGATCCAATGTGCCAAATTGCCCTGGATCTCATGGGCTCCTACCTTCTTGACCAGTCTCCCATGCGGGACTGTGTCAAAAGCCTTACTGAAGTCCATGTAGACTACATCAACTGCACTACCCTCATCCACACACCTAGTCACCCCCTCGAAAAATTCAATCAAATTGGTGATTTGTCGCGGTTTGGTACAACTGAGTGTCTCGCTGGGCCATTTCAGAGGCCTGTTAAGAGTCAATCACATTGCTGTGGGTCTGGAGTCACATAGAAACATAGGAGCAGGAGTCGGCCATTCGGCCCTTCGAGCCTGCTCCGCCATTCAATATGATCATGGCTGATCCTCTATCTCAATACCATATTCCCGCTCTCTCCCCACACCCCTTGACGCCTTTTGTGTCTAGAAATCTATCTATCTCCTTCTTAAATATATTCAATGACTTGGTCTCCACAGCCTTCTGTGGTAGAGAATTCCATATGTTCACCACCCTCTGAGTGAAGAAATTTCTCCTCATCTCAGTCCTAAATGTCCTCCCCCGTATCCTGAGACTGTGACCCCTCGTTCTCGACCCCCCCCAGCCAGGGGAAACATCCTCCCTGCATCCAGTCTGTCAGAATTTTATACGTTTCAATGAGATGCCCCCTCTCATTCTTCTAAACTCTTGTGAATACAGGCCTAGTCGACCCAATCTCTCCTCATATGACAGTCCTGCCATCCCAGGAATCAGTCTGGTGAACCTTCGCTGCACTCCCTCTATGGCAAGTATATCCTTTCTTAGGTAAGGAGACCAAAACTGCACACAGTACTCCAGGTGTGGTCTCACCAAGGCCCTGTATAACTGTAGTAAGACATCCTTGCTCCTGTACTCAAATCCTCTTGCAATGAAGGCCAACATACCATTTGCCTTCCTAACTGCATGTTTGCTTTCAGTGACTGGTGTACAAGGACACCCAGGTCCCTCTGTACATCAACATTTCCCAATCTATCACCATTTAAATAATACTCTGCCTTTCTAGAGTCACATATCGGCCAGACCGGGTAAGGGCGGTAGATTTCCTTCCCTAAAGGACATTAGTGAACCAGATGGGTCTTTACGACAATCCCATAATTTCACGGTCACCATTACCGACACTAGCATTTAATTCCAGATTTATTTGAACTGAATTTAAATTCCCCAGCTGCTGTGGTGGGATTTGAACTCACCTCTCCGGATCATTAGTCCAGGCCTCTGGATTACAAGCCCAGTGACATTACTACTCTGCTACCGTATCCCAATGCCAAACGGTTAGTCAGTGAGCAACACAAGGCAGCAACAGTCAGCTCCTTCAAGAACGGGAGGGAAGAGAAGACATGCGAGGTGGAGGGATGGGAAAGAGAAGGGGCTGAAACCAGTTACCTCCCCCGCGGCCCCACGCCCCCCCTCACCTGTGCAGCAGCGTTTGGCGGCCCCACTTGGAAGTGCGCGGCCAGCCCGAGCCGGTCGGCGAAGTGCTGCTCGCACTCTGGGCAGTTGAAGTTGTCGCAGTTGATGAGGGCCGGGTCGGGGTAGAGGGGCATCACCGGCGCGGAGGGCTGTTGGTTGACGGGGGCGGTTTCGGCCGCCGCGCTCCTCGCCCCGGCCTTGGGGGGGGCTCCGGCCAGGCCCGAGGAGGAGGAGGAGGAGGCTCCCGGCACCACCGGGGCCACGTCAGGCTGGCCGATCATCTGGTCCAGGGTGATGGGCTTCATGACCAGGTTGGAGCACTGCATGACCAGCCCTTTGTCCTTGTGCTCGCGGGCGTGCAGCATCAGGCTGCAGCGGTTGAAGAAGACCAGCCTCTTGGCGCAGTGGTTGCAGGTCACGTCGATCCTCATGCTGCGCCGGTCGTAGTGGCGGGCCAGGCTCTTCTCCAGGGCGAAGGAGTCTCCGCACTCCAGGCAGCGGTAGCCGGAGGGGGGCAGCGCCAGGCAGCTCTCCGCCGGCGGGCTGAGGTTGGGCTTGTAGGTCGGCAGCGGGTTCTTCCCGTTCAACAGCTTGTGGAAGGCCTCCACCAGGGGGGCTTGGCTGCGGGACACGGCGGCCTGGGCGGTCTTCGGCGTCTGCGCCGCCAGAGCGCTGTTCACCGTCTTGGTGGCCAGCTGGAGGGTGGTGGTGGCGTACTTGGGCGCCAGGGCCAGGGTCTTTGCCGGGATCGCCGCCGCCGCCGGCAGCGTCTGAGGCACCAGGTTCAGGCTGGCCAAGTGGACGCTTTTGGAGACGGGCTTGGCGGCCCCCGCCGGCACGTTGGCCGGCGCCAGCGTGGCCTTCTGCGCGATGCTGGCCGCCATCAGCATGGCCGTACTGGCGTTCTGGAACGTGGACGTGGGCAGGACCGTCCCCTTCATGATGGCGCCGTTGCCCAGTTGAAGACTGACGACCTCGGCGCCCTCGCTCCGCGCGGGGGCAGGGGCGAGCGTCTCCGTCCCGGGCGGAAGCAAACTCGCCGCCCCCCCGCCCGCCTCCTCTTCTTCCATCCGCTCTTCCTCCATCTGCTCTTCCTCCATCTGCTCTTCCTCCATCTGCTCTTCCCCGTCCTCGGCGGCTCTGTCGGACCGCAGCTCGGAATCGGAGGAGACCCGCGTCACCGTGCGCATGATGCCCCCGCTGGAGGTCTTGATGGTCTTGATTCGCACCTTCAGGGGCCGGGAGGAGCTGGTGGAGGAGGACTCCTTGCTGCTGCTGTCATCCCCGTCGTTGCTGGAGACGCTGCGAGGGCTGTCGGGCTGCTTCTTGATCGGCCGGCCGAGGCTGGGGGGCGAAGGGAAGGCCTTCGGACTCCCCTTGGGCGTCGGGGACTCGAGGGGGCTCGGTGGCTGCAGCTCGGCGGTCCCGTCGGGGGACTTCAGGCTGGCAGACACGGTCACGCTCGAGTTCGGATTGGGGTCCGGCCACGGCGAGGCAGGAGAGATCGGGACGGGGGAGGAGGAGGCGAGATCATCCCTTGCCCCATCGGGTTCCTCGGGCAGGCTGCCTTCCGGCTCGCTGCTTTGCTCCATCTCCTCCTCCTCCTCCTCCTCTTCCTCCTCCTCCTCCTCCTCCGAGGATCTGGCTTTGCCGTTGGTCCTCCTCTGCTCCTCGTCGTCCAGGGAAAAACTCCGGGAGTATCCCGCAGGTGATTTCTCTGCAACGTCCTCGCTCGACCTCCTGGAGTCGGAGGTCTGGGAGCCGGGCGGAATGGGAAAGAGGGGGGACTGCGGAGAGAAGCAGTGGGCGTCTTGGTCCTTCTCCTCGGTCTTCACTGCGCCCTCGGTTTCCGGGTTTCCGACCGGACTGAAGGGAGGGAGCCCCTCCGCTTCTTTCCGCCCGTGGGCCGCGCCCATTTTCAGCTGACCGCCCGGCCAGCTCTCGTGGTCGGAGGTCGGAGACCCCGCCGACTTGGGCGACCTGGGCACCGAGGCGGCCTCGAAGCCGTTGTGCAGGGGGCTGGCGTCGAAGCGGTGGGCGTCCTTGCTGGGGCTGGGGGCGGGGTCGCAGCGCTTGGGGCTGACGCTGTTCTTCACGATCACGCTGACCGCTGGCTCGTCGGGCAGGGGCACGGCCAGCTCGGCGGCTGGGAGCTTGCTGCCGGTCACCGGGGCCTGTTTCAAAGGGGCCTCGTCCTGACCCGACTCAATGGTGTCCTTCGGATCCAGGTCGGGGATGTCAAAGGCTGCCAACAGGTCATCAAAATCAGGAGTCGTCATGTCGCCCATCATAGGAAGACTAGTTAAACCTGGAGAAAAGAAAAACAAAAAATAAAAGAGGTATATTCCCAGCTAATTTCATGTCAAAAAGTACTAACCCCCCCCCCCCCCCCCCCCTCCTCCAGGTGCAGACTCTCAACGGGCTACCGGTGCTAGCCACCCTCCGAAATACTCCAACACGGTGGCATAGTGGTTAGCACTGTTGCCTCACAGCTACAGGGACCCGGGTTCGAATCTGGCCTCGGGTGACTGTCTGTGTGGAGTTTGCATATTCTCCCCGTGTCTGCGTGGGTTTCCTCCGGGTGCTCCGGTTTCCTCCCACAGTCCAAAGATGTGCGGGTTAGGTTGATTTGGCTATGATAAATTGACCCTTAGTGTTAGGGGGATTAAATGCATGGGGTTACGGGGATAGGGTGGGATATGTGTCGGTGCAGGCTCGATGGGCCGAAATGGCCTCTATCTGCACTGTGGGGATTCTGTGATTCTGTGAGATCACTCCCCACGTGTGAGCCGACACAGCGCGCGTTACAGGCTGTTCGACTGGGTGAGGCATCGCAGCCGAGCCCGATCTTTATTCTCGACCGACACCCACGCACAGAGGCCTTTTTTCCCCACCGGGATCCCTGGATAGCGGCAGGAGCTCTCGACTTGATTTTCCCCTCCCAGGGGGACGCGGAAGGCAATTGTAACGCTGGTTAAAAGATCAGCTTATAACCAGAGTCCAAACCCGGGGCTTTCACTGCCCTCGTGCCAAGAACGTCAACACGGCGGGGGGGGGGGGGGATACAAGAAAAGGAGTACAACGTCACCGTTTAACTTCATTAACGGCCGACATGCATTCTCTGTAATTTAATCTGAAGTTGGTTCGTGCAGGGAAAATAAAAAACATCTGTTTTCTCTCACGGGTTGTCAAGGTGCCCAGGGACTGATCGCAGTATCGCTTTCGCCCGCAGTGGTTCCCTCTGGTCTCACTGGCATCTCTGCTGAATCATTACTGCTTAGCGGGAGGGGGAGAACGCAGAGTGGCACACAGCCCGGGGAGGGCCCCAGGGCTCCCTGGTCCGCAGCGAGGGAGCTCATCTCAGCTGGGGGCGACAGTGCGCGATCAACGACCGATCTCGGCCTCCCTCAGCTTGCTGGGGAGGGCCGGGGGGGGGGGAATAACCCGGGGTTCGTGTTCTCGCTCTCCGTCCAGCCACTCCCGCTGGAATGTACGCATGTACAAGGGGGTTGGGGATGGGATTCGAGAGCAGTGGTGGCACTTCGCTCGCAGTCCAA
>JASTWF010002622.1:10000-20071 GCA_030390025.1 Squalus acanthias | reverse complement strand
GGAAAGTGGAGATGAGGTTGAAGATCAGCCATGATCTTATTGAATGGCGGAGCAGGCTCGAGGGGCCGAATGGCCGACGCCTGCTCCTGATTGTTATGTTCCCTGGAGAGAGTGTTGGCCAAATGTTTGATGTTGGGCAGCCTCGATGCTTGGTCCTCATTCCATCATCACTTGTCACCCCCACCCGCTCCAACCCCGGAATGGTTGCGTCTCATCAGCCTGCCTCAATGACGGAGAAGTCCAACTACTGACTAAGGCAGGGGAGGAGACCAACAATAATAACCTCGCAGAATGGGCTTGTAAACGGCAAATGAATTTCACTAGAGATAAGTTTGAGCTGGTGCATTTTGGTAGAAGGAATAAGGAGGCCACATACTTCCCGAAAAATATGAGTGTAAATGGGGTAAAGGACCCTTCAAACACTCCCAGGGCAGGTACAGCACAGGTTAGATACAGAGTAAAGCTCCCTCTACACTGTCCCATCAAACACTCCCAGGGCAGGTACAGCATGGTTTAGATACAGAGTAAAGCTCCCTCTACACTGTCCCATCAAACACTCCCAGGGCAGGTACAGCACGGGTTAGATACAGAGTAAAGCTCCCTCTACACTGTCCCATCAAACACTCCCAGGGCAGGTACAGCACGGGTTAGATACAGAGTAAAGCTCCCTCTACACTGTCCCATCAAACACTCCCAGGGCAAGTACAGCACGGGTTAGATACAGAGTAAAGCTCCCTCTACACTGTCCCATCAAACACTCCCAGGGCAGGTACAGCACGGGGTTAGATACAGAGTAAAGCTCTCTCGACACTGTCCCATCAAACACTCCCAGGGCAGGTACAGCACGGGTTAGATACAGAGTAAAGCTCCCTCTACACTGTCCCATCAAACACTCCCAGGGCAGGTACCCCTGGTGAGATACAATGTGAGCTTCCCTCTACTGTACCTCAACCTCGGAATAGCTGGGCTCCTCCTATCCCAGGTTGAGATTTCCGTATCCGACACCAGCCTCCCACTGACAATTAAGTGCCTCATTAGTGATTCAAACGGCCGATCCTGACTCATCTCGGCCACAGATTGAGAAGACCCCCAGTGCTTGGACCTGGCTTGGAGCCTGGGTCTTCAGAGATGAAGAGGATCTTGTGCTAACCCGATGTGCTCCCCGGAGTCCCAGGAGGTTCCATCTTGCTGCAGTAGATCCCAATGGCGAGAAGCGCACGGCAACAGTCGGAGGTTGTGAGATGGTTGACTCCACTCCCCCCCCCGCGCTCCCCCGACAGGAGCGGTCACTGCGAGGCAGAAGGTTTGGTGGCGGAGTGACCGAGTGGACACTCCTTGAGACGCAGAATTGTGTCGTCTTCTTCTTCCTTCCGCTGCTCGTTCAAGGTGAAGAAGAGAAGAAATAAAGATTAATTAGCCTTGAGACCATGAAGTGGAGCGTTGGTCGTGAGTTTAGATCATAGAATCACGGAATAACACAGCACAGGAGGAGGCCATTCGGCCCATCCTGCCTGTGCCGGCTCTTTGAACGAGCTCTCCAATTAGTCCCACTCCCCCCCTACTCTTTCCCCACAGCCCTGTGAATTTTTCCCCTTCAAGTATTTCTCCAATTTCCCTTTTGAAAGTTACTATTGAATCTGCTTCCACCGCCCTTTCAGGCAGCGCGTTCCAGATCACAACAACTCGCTGCGGAAAAACAATTCTCCTCATCTCCCCCTCTGGTTCTTTTGCCGATTATCTTAAATCTGTGTCCTCTGGCTACCGACCCTCCTGCCACTGGAAACAGATTCTCATTATTTACTCCATCAAAACCCCTCATGATTTTGAACACCTCTATTAAATCTCGCCTTAACCTTCTCTGCTCTAAGGAGAACAACCCCAGCTTCTCCAGTCTCTCCACATCACTGAAGTCCCTCATCCCTGGTACCATTCTGGTCAATCTCCCCTTAACCTTCTCTGCTCCAAGGAGAACAACCCCAGCTTCTCCAGTCTCTCCACATCACTGAAGTCCCTCATCTCTGGAACCATTCTGTTCAATCTTCTCTCAACCTTCTCTGCTCCAAGGAGAACAACCGCAGCTTCTCCAGTCTCTCCACGTAACTGAAGTCCCTCATCCACGGTACCGTTCTGGTAAATCTCCTCCGCACCCTCTCTAAGAGTCAGAACATCCAATGTAAAGTGAACTGATGTACTTCGGAAATAAAAGCAGAAAATGCTGGAAATACTCAGCAGGTCAGACAGCATCTGTGGAGAGAGAAACAGAGTCAACGTTTCAGGTCGATGACCCTTCGTCAGAACTGGAAAAGGTTAGAGATGTTACAGGTTTTAAGCAAATGTGGGGCAGGGAAAGGTGGGAGGGGAGGTAAGAACAAAAGGGAAGGTCTGTGATAGGATGGTAGGCAGGAGAGATTAGTCATAGAGTCATCCAGCACAGAAATAGGTCCTTCGGCCCATCGTGTCCGCGCCGGCCATCAAGCCCTGTCTATTCTAATCCCATCTTCCAGCACTTGGTCCATTGTCTTGTATGCTATGGCGTTTCAAGTGCTCATCTAAATGCTTCTTGAATGCTGTGAGGGTTCCTGCCTCTACCACCCTTTCAGGCAGTGAGTTCCAGATTCCAACCACCCTCTGGGTGAAAAAGTGTTTCCTCAAATCCCCTCTAAACCTCCTGCCCCTTACCTTGAAACTATGCCCCCTGGTTATTGACCCCTCTACTAAGGGGAAAAGTTCCTTTCTATCTATGCCCCTCATAATTTTGTACATCTCTATCAGGTCCCCCCTCAGCCTTCTCTGCTCTAAGGAAAACAACCCCAGCCTGTCCAGTCTCTCTTCATAGCTGAAGCGCTCCAGCCCAGGTAACATCCTGGTGAATCTCCTCTGCACCCTCTCCAATGCAATCACATCCCTCCTATAGTGTGGCGACCAGAACTGCACACAGTATTCCAGCTGTGGCCTAACTAGCATTTTGTACAGCTCCATCATAACCTCCCTGCTCTTATATTCTATGCCTCGGCTAATGAAGGCAAGTATCCCATATGCCTTCTTAACCACCTTATCTACCTGTCCTGCTGCCTTCAGGGATCAATGTACATGCACACCAAGGTCCCTCTGATCCTCTGTCCTTCCTAGGGTCCTACCATTCATTGTGCATTCCCTTGCCTTGTTAGTCCTCCCAAAATGCATCACCTCACACTTTTCAGGGTTAAATTCCATTTGCCACTGCACTGCCTGACATGAATCTGTCATTCATGACTGATGAAATAATACTGAGTGGCCTGCGGATGGCGCTGTCCAGGGGGAGTATAAATACTCGGGCACGGGCCCAGCTTGTGCAGGACATTCTTAACCGGAACTAGGGAAGGACACAACTGGATCTCCATGTTGAAAAACAGTTGATTAAAGCGTTGTTTAACGCTTAGACCAAGTGCCTAGTAGTTTTCTGACCTCACTGCCCATCTGACCAACCCGTCTATATCGTCCTGTAACCTGATTAGGAGACACTTGCTTAAAAACCTGCTCCATCTCCAACTTTTTCCAGTTCTGACGAAGGGTCATCGACCTGAAACGTTAACCCTGTTTCTCTCTCCGCAGATGCTGCCTGACCTGCCGAGTATTTCCGGCATTTTCTGTTTTTATTTCAGATTTCCAGCCTTCGCAGTATTTTGCTTTTGTATAGATGCACTTCAGAACTCTCCTGGACAAATTGGACTGACCAGACTATTGCAGATCCCCCTCACAAGTGACCTCTGCCTTCACCAATTTAAAGAGACATTCCTTCTCCTGCCATCTCCAACCACTGGAGTCCTTGGTGTCAAATATAAAAGATGTACAGGACTGCCACACCCCATCAAGTGTCAGCTGCAAATCGTGGAAAGTATCAAGGCATTACGCAGGGTCAGAGAGGAGAGGAAGTCTTAGAAATGAGAATCCTGGCAATTGTACAGGAGGAGAGAGATAACACACATCATTACGTAGAATTCCATAGAATGTACAGCACAGGAACAGGCCATTCGGCCCCACTGCTCCGTGCCGGTGTTTATGCTCCACACCAGCCTCCTCCCACCCCTCGTCATCTCACCCCATCACCATATCCTTCTATTCCGTTCTCCCTCATGTGTTTATCCAGCTTCCCCTTAAACACATCTCTGCTCTTCGCCTCAACCACTCCCTGTGGTAGCGAGTTCCCCATTCTCCCCACTCTCTGGGGAAAGAAGTTTCTCCTGAATTCCCGATTGGATTTATTAGTGACTATCCTTTATTGATGGCCCCTAGTTCTGGTCTCCCCCACAAGTGGAAACATCTTCTCTACGTCTACCCTATCGAACCCTTTCATAATCTTAAAGACCTCTATCAGGTCACCCCTCAGCCTTCTCTTTTCTAGAGAATGGAGCCCAAGCCTGGTTTCATCCTTGTACATCTTTTTTGCACCTTCTCCAGTGCCTCTATATCCTTCTTATAATAGGAAGACCAGAACTGTGCACAGTGCTCCAAGTGTGGTCTAACAAAGGTATATGGAGACCAGAACTGTGCACGGTGCTCCAAGTGTGGTCTAACCAAGGTATATGGAGACCAGAACTGTGCACAGTGCTCCAAGTGTGATCTAACCAAGGTATACGGAGACCAGAACTGTACACAGTGCTCCAAGTGTGGTCTAACCAAGGTATATGGAGACCAGAACTGTACACAGTGCTCCAAATGTGGTCTAACCAAGGTATATGGAGACCAGAACTGTGCACAGTGCTCCAAGTGTGGTCTAACCAAGGTATATGGAGACCAGAACTGTCCACAGTGCTCCAAGTGTGGTCTAACCAAGGTATATGGAGACCAGAACTGTCCACAGTGCTCCAAGTGTGGTCTAACCAATGTACATGGAGACCAGAACTGTGTCGTCGTTGGCTTGTTCTCTCTACACAGAGGCGGCCGGACCTGCTGTGATTTCCAGCAAAAAACGTTTTTTGTTTTCCATACAGACCCCAGCATCTGCCACATTTGACCCCTTGTGACCCCACCTCATTGTCTTTGATGTAATGTTTTCCTGACTGACCTGTTTGGACACCATCCACACCTTTGATTGCCGTGATTATCTCTCTGCCGAGGTGTGATAAAGGGCAGTTGGAAAGATTAACTGTAGTCACCTGGCAGTGTTCTCTGACTATATATGCTGTGCCTATATGCATCTCTTCACTTCACCTGACGAAGGAGCAGCGCTCCGAAAGCTTGGGATTTCAAATAAAGCTGTTGGACTATAACCTGGTGTTGTGCGACTTCTCACACTTGTCCACCCCAGTCCAACACCGGCATCTCCGCATTGTTGGAGATAGTCATTGCCTGCCTAAGAGGAAGAAGAAGAATTGTCTTGAAAACGACACCATTGTTGAGTATGAATGTCACTCCATCCTTACCTTTCTCAAGGCGTCTTCAGATTCTCGCAGTTCCTCGTAACGCTCTCTGGACTCCCTCAAGGGCTGAACCATCACCTCCTCGATCTGGGAGAAGAGCTGAAGGTAATGGACAACACATGTTCCAGTCAGCGATCCCCAGAGCAAGTGGTCGACTCAGAACCCGGGTGAGACTCCAACGTGGCAAGATTCCCCCTCGACTAACACAGCAATCCAAAAACAACTTGCATTTATATAGTGCCTTTAACCTCCCAGGGCGCTTCACAGGAGCGACAATCAGGCACAATCTGACCCCGAGCCACATCAGGAGATATTAGGACAGGCGACCAAAAGCTTGGTCAAAGAGGTCGGTTTTAAGCTGCGTCTTAAAAGAAACAAAGACTCGCATTTCTCCATCGCCTTTCATAGCCTCAGAACGTCTAAAGCGCTTTACAGCCAATGAAGTACTTTCTTTGAAGTGCGGTCACTGTTGTAATGTAGGGAAACGCGGCAGCCAATTTGCGCACAGCAAGTTCCCACAAACAGCAATGTGATAATGACCCAGATCATCTGTTTCTTTTTGTTATGTTGGTTGAGGGACACATATTGGCCTTGACTGCCGCAAAGGAGGAGAGAAAGACCAAGAGGTTTAGGGAGGGAATTCCAGAGCTCGGGGCCCAGGCGGCTGAAGGCACGGCCGCCAATGTTGGAGCGATGGAAATCGGGGGAGGCGCAAGAGGCCAAAATTGGAGCACAGAGATCTCGGATGGTTGTAGGGCTGGAGGAGGTTTTGTAGAGATTAGCTAGTCTCATCGTAAGGCATTTCTTACGTGTTTTTTTAACTTTTAACTTAGCTTAACTTAAACAACATGTCATGTGATATGGAAAGTTTGTATTATCAGTGTATAAGAATGTTCCATTTTCTGTGATTTTTTCAGTGTGTCATCGTAGCTATTTGACTACGGTTGCATTCTCCTTGCAAGCAAGTAAATAATAAAGCCTTCTTTGACGATATTGTTTCAAGAGTCTTACTCGGAAGTCGAAACTTCGACAGTTACAGAGATAGGGAAGGGGCGAGGAGACAATGGAGGGATTCGAACACGAAGATGAGAATTTTAATTGGATTGAGAGCCAAAGTAGTGCGGCGCTCCCTCAGTACTGCCCCTCCGACAGTGCGGCGCTCCCTCAGTACTGCCCCTCCGACAGTGCGGCGCTCCCTCAGTACCGCCCCTCCGACAGTGCGGCGCTCCCTCAGTACTGCCCCTCCGACAGCGCGGCGCTCCCTCAGTACTGCCCCTCCGACAGTGCGGCGCTCCCTCAGTACTGCCCCTCCGACAGTGCGGCGCTCCCTCAGTACTGCCCGTCCGACAGTGCGGCGCTCCCTCAGTACTGCCCTTCCGACAGTGCGGCGCTCCCTCAGTACTGCCCCTCCGACAGTGCGGCGCTCCCTCAGTACTGCCCCTCCGACAGTGCGGCGCTCCCTCAGTACTGCCCCTCCGACAGTGCGGCGCTCCCTCTGTACTGCCCCTCCGACAGTGCGGCGCTCCCTCAGTACTGCCCCTCTTACAGTGCGGCGCTCCCTCAGTACTGCCCCTCCGATAGTGCGGCGCTCCCTCAGTACTGCCCCTCCGACAGTGCGGCGCTCCATCAGTACTGCCCCTCCAACAGTGCGGCGCTCCCTCAGTACTGCCTCTCCGACAGTGCAGCACTCCCTCAGTACTGCCCCTCCAACAGTGCGGCGCTCCCTCAGTACTGCCCCTCCGACAGTGCGGCGCTCCCTCAGTACTGCCCCTCCGACAGTGCGGCGCTCCCTCAGTACTGCCCCTCCGACAGTGCAGCGCTCCCTCAGTACTGCCCCTCCGACAGTGCAGCACTCCCTCAATACTGCCCCTCCAACAGTGCGGCGCTCCCTCAGTACTGCCCCTCCGACAGTGCAGCACTCCCTCAGTACTGCCCCTCCGACAGTGCAACGCTGCCTCAGTACTGCCCCTCCGACAGAGAGAGGGTGCTGAACCCACTGAGCCACGGCTGACACTTGGCCCCCATTACCTTCGCCATTCCTTCAAACATGGGAATGAGGACAAATTCGATGAATCCGATTTGTGCGTTGGGCTTGGTGACTTTATCTCGGTCCATGAAAGAAGTCACAGGTAGACCTTCCGACTTTTCTCGGTCACTCTGCGGAAAAAACAAATAAATCGACATTAAGAAGAAGTGAAAGATTTATAGACCTGTACTGTTAACCCTTTGAGAGCAGTATCGGACACCTCGCTCGAAATCTTCCATTCCAGGACCTCTTGAGTCCAGCCGAGAGGGCAGACGGGGCCTCGGAATAACATCTCATCCGAAAGACGGCAGATCCGACAATGCAGCACTCCCTCAGTACCGCCCCCCGACAGTGCGGTGCTCCCTCAGTACTGCCCCTCCAACAGTGCGGCGCTCCCTCAGTACTGCCCCCTCTGACAGTGCGGCGCTCCCTCAGTACTGCCTCTCCGACAGTGCGGCGCTCCCTCAGTACTGCCCCTCCGACAGTGCGGCGCTCCCTCAGTACTGCCCCTCCAAAAGTGCAGCGCTCCCTCAGTACTGCCCCTCCGACAGTGCGGCGCTCCCTCAGTACTACCCCTCCGACAGTGCGGCGCTCACTCAGTACTGCCCCTCCCACAGTGCAGAGCTCCCTCAGTACTGCCCCTCCGACAGTGCGGCGCTCCCTCAGTACTGCCCCTCCGACAGTGCGGCGCTCCCTCAGTACTGCCCCTCCGACAGTGCGGTGCTCCCTCAGTACTGCCCCTTCGTCAGTGCGGCGCTCCCTCAGTACTGCCCCTCCGACAGTGCGGCGCTCCCTCAGTACCACCCCTCTGACAGTGCGGCGTTCCCTCAGTACTGCCCCTCCGACAGTGCGGCGCTCCCTCAGTACCACCCCTCTGACAGTGCGGCGTTCCCTCAGTACTACCCCTCCGACAGTGCGGCGCTCCCTCAGCACTGCCCCTCCGACAGTGTGGCGCTCCCTCAGAACTGGGATCGGGGAGCGTCTGCCTGGATTGTGGGGCTCGAGTCTCTGGAGTGTGGTTCGAACCCTTGACCTTCCGAGTCAGAGTTACCGAACCAAGCCTTTAATGGACGGTGCCAAGATCACTGCCACACACAACCTTCCTCTGCTTACGGGTGTAGCTCCCAAATCGAATGAGCCAAACCTGCTGGTCTAGGCCGGCCATTCTGTTGGTGGACATCAGGAAGATGAAGAAAGCCAACGTACCAACACTTGAAGGCTTCAGCAAATCCTGTTGTGAAAGCCACCGCTCACCTGCATGAAATACTCCTGCAAGAGACAGTCCACCCAGGGCTCGGAAACCTCGGTCGGCCTCACCTCGTTCGAGATGTCGCAGCATTTGATCAGCATCTGTTTGAGCTGCAAGAGAAATCTCAGTCAACGGCGGCGATGGATTTACCCGCGGATCCTCGTGGGTCGGGAGAGCAAAGGGGGACCTCGGGGGTACAGGCGACCTCAGCATTAGCAGCAGCGATGCAGGTCACCAAAGCAATGGCCTTTGGAATCTCTGGAGTTCCGAAGAATGAGAGGTGATCTCATTGAACCGTGTGAGATTCTGAGGGGGATTGACATGTGCCTTAACTTTACACAAAGCTGGGTGGGCGTGTGTGCTACGAGGTTGGATACCGAGAAACTCCAGGATGATTGGACAGGTTGGGTGAGTGGGCAGAAGCGTGGCAGATGCAATATAACGGGGATAAATGCGAGGTTATCCACTTTGGTGTCAAAAACAGAAAGGCAGACTATTATCTGAATGGCAATAGATTGGGAGAAGGGGAAGTGCAACGAGACCTGGGTGTCCTTGTGCACCAGTCGCTGAAGGTAAGCATGCAGGTGCAGCAGGCGGTGAAGAAGGCAAATGGTATGTTGGCCTTCATAGCAAAAGGGTTTGAGTATAGGAACAGGGATGTCTGCTGCAGTTGTACAGGGCCTTGGTGAGACCACACCTTGAGTACTGTGTGCAGTTTTGGTCACCTTATCTGAGGAAGGATGTTCTTGCCATGGAAGGAGTTCAGCGAAGATTCACAAGGCTGATACCTGGGATGGCAGGAATGACATATGAGGAGAGATTGGGTCGATTGGGCTTATACTCGCTGGAGTATAGAAGAATGAGAGGGGATCCCATCGAAACATATAAAATTCTGACAGGTCTGGACAAACTAGATGCAGGAAGAATGTTCCCGATGGTCGGAGAGTCCAGAACCAGGGGTCATAATCTAAGGATAAGGGGTAAGCCATTTAGGACAGAAATGAGGAAGAATTTCTTCACCCAGAGAGTGGTGAACCTGTGGAATTCTCTACCACAGAAGGTAGTTGAGGCCAAGTCATTAAATATATTCAAGAATGAGTTAGATATATTTCTTAAAGCTAAAGGTATCAAGGGATATGGGGAGAAAGCAGGGACAGGGTACTGAGTTTGGATGATCAGCCATGATCTCATCGAATGGCGGAGCAGGCTCGAGGGGCCGAATGGCCTACTCCTGCTCCTATCTTCTATGTTTCTATGTGACAGGGTAGATGTCCCACATAAGAGGTTCATGTGCAAAATTAAAGCACATGGGATTGGGGGGTAATATACTGGCATGATTGAAAATTGGTTAACAGGCAGGAAACAGAGAGTAGGAATAAATGGGTCTTTTTCGGGGT
>JASTWF010002622.1:0-5000 GCA_030390025.1 Squalus acanthias | reverse complement strand
AGGCCCTTTAAAGCCAATGAAGTACTTTTTTTGAAGTGCGGTCACTGTTGTAATGTAGGAAACGCGGCAGCCAATTGGCGCACAGCAAGCTCCCACAAACAGCAATGTGATAATGACCCAGATCATCTCTTTTAGTGATGTTGGTTGAGGGATAAATATTGGCCCCAGGACACCGGGGAGAACTCCCCCCTGCTCTTCTTCAAAATAGGGGCCACGGGATCTTTTACATCCACCCGAGAGGGCAGACGGGCCCTCGGTTTAACGTCTCATCAGTACTTCCCCTCTGACAGTGCGGCGCTCCCTTAGTACCGCCCCTCCGACAGTGCGGTGCTCCCTCAGTACTGACCCTCTGACAGTGCGGCGCTCACTCAGTACTGCCCCTCCGACAGTGCGGAGCTCCCTCAGTACTGCCCCTCCGACAGTGCGGCGCTCCCTTAGTACCGTCCCTCCGACAGTGCGGCGCTCCCTCAGTACTGCCGCTCCGACAGTGCGCGCTCCCTCAGTACTGCCGCTCCGACAGTGCGCGCTCCCTCAGTACTGCCCCTCAGACAGTGCTGCGCTCCCTCAGTACTTCCCCTCCGACAGTGCGCCCTCCCTCAGTACTGCCCCTCCGACAGTGCGGCGCTCCCTCAGTACTGCCCCTCCGACAGTGCGGCGCTCCCTCAGTACTGCCCCTCCGACAGTGCGGCGCTCCCACAGTACCGCCCCTCCGACAGTGGAGCGCTCCCACAGTACTGCCCCTCCGACAGTGCGGCGCTCCCACAGTACTGCCCCTCCGACAATGCGGCGCTCTCTCAGTACTGCCCGTCCGACAGTGCGGAGCTCCCTCAGTACTGCCCCTCCGACAGTGCGGCGCTCCCTCAGTACCGCCCCTCCGACAGTGCGGCGCTCCCTCTGTACTGCCGCTCCGACAGTGCGGCGCTCCCTCTGTACTGCCGCTCCGACAGTGCGGCGCTCCCTCTGTACTGCCCCTCCGACAGTGTATCGCTCCCTCAGTACTGCCCCTCTGACAGTGCGGCGCTCCCTCAGTACTGCATTGTAGAGTCAGCCTAGATTTTTAAGCTTAAGTTGCTGAAGTGGGACTTGAACCCACAACCTTCTGACTCAGAGGCGAGACACAGAATGCTGAACACACTGAGCCACAGCTGACAATAATGGGATCTAAACTCACGCATTGTTGTATCCGGGGTGATCCAGGTCATGGCACACGGCAGCTGTCATCAGGATTACCATCTCGATCGGGTTCAGCTTCTCCTGTGTGCAGCCAACAGAAAGTGGAACTCATTACAACGTCCGAAATTAGTGGGCCACAGGGTCAAACATTGACTTCAGTGATGTGGAGAGACTGGAGAAGCTGGGGTTGTTCTCCTTAGAGCAGAGAAGGTTAAGGGGAGATTGACCAGAATGGTCCCAGGGATGAGGGACTTCAGTTATGTGGAGAGACTGGAGAAGCTGGGGTTGTTCTCCTTAGAGCAGAGAAGGTTAAGGGGAGATTGACCAGAATGGTCCCAGGGATGAGGGACTTCAGTGATGTGGAGAGACTGGAGAAGCTGGGATTGTTCTCCTTAGAGCAGAGAAGGTTAAGAGGAGATTTGATAGAGGCGTTCAAAATCATGAGGGGTTTTGATGGAGTAAATAAGGAGAAACTGTTACCAGTGGCAGGAGGGTCGGTAACCAGAGGACACAGATTGAAGATAATCGGTAAAAGAACCAGAGGGGGAGATGAGGAGAATGTTTTTTATGCAGCGAGTTGTTGTGATCTGGAACGCGCTGCCTGAAAGGGCGGTGGAAGCAGATTCAATAGTAACTTTCAAAGGGGGAATTGGATAAATACTTGAAGGGGAAAAATTCACAGGGCTGTGGGGAAAGAGCAGGGGGGAGTGGGACTAATTGGAGAGCTCGTTCAAAGAGCCGGCACAGGCAGGATGGGCCGAATGGCCTCCTCCTGCGCTGTCTCGTTCTATGATTCTATGATGTAAAGGGCTGTCTAGGGTCCCCATCGCTCAGCCATCCCCAGCATTCAGACTCACCTTGAGGTTGCACAGGTGAAGCATCCCGTGCATCATCTGAGTCACACAAAAGCAGTGTCTGAAGTTGTGGAATGGATTGTCTCTGTAGTTCTCCTGGACGCACAGCTGGGAGACAGAGAGAGGAAGCATCGAGTTACATCGAGTCTGCAGCACAGAAACAGCCCATCCAGCCCAAGAGGTCCACACCAGCCTCCTCCCACCCCTCTCCATCTCACCCACATCACCATATCCTTCTATTCCTTCCTCCCTCGTGTGTTTATCCAGCTTCCTCTTCAATCCATCTCTGCTCTTCGCCTCAACCACTCCCTGTGGCAGCGAGTTCCCCATTCTCACCACTCTCTGGGGAAAGAAGTTTCTCCTGAATTCCCGATTGGATTTATCAGTGACTATCTTATATTGATGGCCCCTAGTTCTGGTCTCCCCCACAAGTGGAAACATCTTCTCTACGTCTACCCTATCGAACCCCTCCATTTTCTTAAAGACCTCGATCAGGTCACCCCTCAGCCTTCTCTTTTCAAGAGAAAAGAGCCCCAGCCTGTTCAATCTTTCCTGATAGGCATAACAGCACAAAAGAGTGAAAGAAATAATCTGGGTCACTCCCTCACTAACGCGCAGTGATACAGAGGTAGATCCTCCAATCTATCAGATGACGAGGGAGGCCATTCAATGTGCTCGCTGACTTAAATTGGCTCATGGTAGACCAACACGTCGAATTTAAACTTTTCATCCTTGTTTTCAAATTCCTCCATGGCCTCCTTGCCCCCCTCCCTATCTCTGTAACCTCCTCCAGACCCTACAATCCTCCCTATCTCTGTAACCTCCTCCAGCCCCTACAACCCTCCCTATCTCTGTAACCTCCTCCAGCCCCTGCAACCCTCCCTATCTCTGTACACTCCTCCAACCCCTACAACCCTCCCTATCTCTGTAACCTCCTCCAGCCCCCTACAACCCTCCCTATCTCTGTAACCTCCTCCAGCCCCTACAACCCTCCCTATCTCTGCAACCTCCTCCAGCCCCTACAACCCTCCCTATCTCTGTAACCTCCTCCAGCCCCTACAACCCTCCCTATCTCTGTAACCTCCTCCAGCCCCCTACAACCCTCCCTATCTCTGTAAGCTCCTCCAGCCCCTTACAACCCTCCCTATCTCTGTAACCTCCTCCAGCCCCCTACAACCTTCCCTATCTCTGTAACCTCCTCCAGCCCCTACAACTCTCCCTATCTCTGTAACCTCCTCCAGCCCCTACAAACCTCCCTATCTCTGTAACCTCCTCCAGCCCCTGCAACCCTCCCTATCTCTGTAACCTCCTCCAGCCCCCTACAACCCTCCCTATCTCTGTAACCTCCTCCAGCCCCCTACAACCCTCCCTATCTCTGTAACCTCCTCCAGCCCCTACAACCCTCCCAGATCTCTGCGCTCCTCCAATTCTGGCCTCTTGAGCATCCCCCGATTTCCATCGCTCCACCATTGGCGGCCGTGCCTTCAGCCGCCTGGGCCCCGAGCTCTGGAATTCCCTCCCTAAACCTCTCCGCCTCTCTCTCCTCCTTTAAGACGCTCCTTAAAAATGAACTCTTTTGCCAAGCTTCTGGCCGCCCGTCCTAATATCTCCTTATGTGGCTCGGGGTTGAATTTTGTTTGATAATCGCTCTTGTGAAGTGCCCTGGGATGTTTTACTACGTTAAAGGCGCTATATAAATATAAGTTGTTGTTGTTGTTGTTCCCACCATCACAACACCCTTGACACTCTTCAACGAATCCAGGCACTTTTCCACCAACCACCTACCCAGTCCCCACTCCATGTGTCGGTCGCTCTCCCTGTGGTGAATCTCCTGACATCTGTCTGAAATGCTCCTCTCCCCAGTTAGACCCTGTGACCCCCACTCCTCGCTCTGCTGTTGTGACTGTTCCTTGCAGCTGAGTTCTCACACAGGAGGAGACGTTGGTCTTTGGTGCCATTCCTCGCAACCCCCCTCTCTCCCCTCAGATCGCATATTTAAAACAACCAGATTAACACCTTGTCTGAGAGAGAACTGGGAGAGAGAGGGAGAGAGAATCAGAGAAACCCCACAGAGAGAGAGAGAGAGAAAACAGAGAACTGCGAAAGAGAGATTGAACATTGGAAGAGAGATCTGGGGGAGAGAGAGCAAACAGAGAGACAGAATTGGGAGAGAGTGAAGACTGGGGGAGAGAATTGGGAGAGCGTTAGAGAGATATCTGGGGAAGAAAGAGAGATGGAGATATTCTGAGATTATGAAGACCAGTAGTGATACATACAAGCCAGCGTTTCAGCGTGATGGCGTTGATATTAAACTCCCGCACCAGTCCGAGGCCATGGTACATGTACTCGATACAGCTCAGCATCTGTGGGAAGAGCAGAACCGGACAACTCAAGGTCAACCCGTGTCCTATCCACAGATCTTCCAATCAGCCAGGAGCAATCTGGTCAAGCTGATCTACTGAGGAGAATTGTTTTTCTGCAGCGAGTTGTTGTGATCTGGAACGCGCTGCCTGAAAGGGCGGTGGAAGCAGATTCAATAGTAACTTTCAAAAGGGGGAATTGGATAAATAATTGAAGGGGAAAAATTCACAGGGCTGTGGGGAAAGAGCAGGGGGAGAGTGGGGCTAATTGGAGAGCTCGTTCAAAGAGCCGGCACAGGCAGGATGGGCCGAATGGCCTCCTCCTGTGCTGTGCGATTCTATTATCGCGCGCGCACCTACCAACCGCACCTGCCGTTGTGCTTCGGGCCCGCGTGGAATTCAGCTTCTGGGCCTCCTCCAGCTGCCGGCGCGCAGTGCTTGTGTATCCCAGGGGCGTAGTTAGTGCGATGCGTCCCCTGGGATCACGTGGGCCATGGAGAGCCAATCGGAGCAGGGAATCTCCATTCATAGATTTGACAGGAAGACCTGTCAAATCTATGAATAGAGATCGGCCCCAAAACCTCACTAAAACTTTAAATAATTTTTTTTAAAA
>JASTWF010002621.1:0-20077 GCA_030390025.1 Squalus acanthias | reverse complement strand
TCGGGAAAATGCTGGAATTTATTAAGGAAGTGGAACAGGGCACTTAGAAAATGATAATATGATTAGGCAGAGTCAGCATGGTTTTATGAAAGAGAAATCGTGTTTGCATAAAGCTCCAAAAGTGGGTTCCAAGATCATTAAAGCTGCAGCTTCTAAGATTGGGAAGTGAACAGCTGTGAAATGGTAGGTTTTAGACCACTTCTGCAGCTGTCACCTATTCACAGCAATCCACAGTCATTGAGAACACGACATACTTACCCTGACGTGATAGCCGCTCTCCGGGAACCTCGTTATAAACCTGGGAAAATGGTAATTACATGGGGAAAATGGTGCTTAACTACCTTTTAACAAGCTTTAAAGAGTATCTAAATTGGCTGACTCAGTCCGCTTGGTGTCGGGTCTGTTTCAGGGATGACAGACCCGACATCTTAGGAAGTCTCACAAAGAGGTGGTTCAGAGCGGGATATCGACCCGCTGTCAATCTTTGTGGATTTGACAGCAGACCCGCCTCCAAACCCTGCACTCTGAGAGCCGGCAAAATTCAGGCCCTTGGAGTACTGCGTACAGTTCTGGTCGCCATATTATGAAAAAGGATATAGAGGGCACTGGAGCAGAGTTCAGAGAAGATTTAGAAGGATGATACCAGAAATGTGAGGGTATACAGTATCAGGAAAGGATGAACAGGCTGTGGGTCTCTTTTCTCTTGAAAAAAGGCTGAGCGGTGACCGAATAGTGGTCCTTAAAATTCTGAAAAATGTTGAAAGAGTGGATACAGAGAGAATGTTTCCACTTGTGGGGAAGAGCATAACTAGCGGCCATCAATATAAGATAGTCACCAAGAAATCCAATAGGGAATTTAGAAGAAACTTCTTTACCCAAAGAGTGGTGAGAATGTGGAACTCGCTACCACAGGGAGCGGTTGAAGCGAATAGTATAGATACATTTAAGGGGAGGCTAGCCAGGCAGATGAGTGAGAAGGGAATAGAGGGTTACGCTGATAGATTTAGATGAGGAAAGACGGGAGGAGGCTCGAGTGGAGCATAAACGCCGGCATGGACTGGTTGGGCCGAATGGACTGTTTCTGTGCCGTATATCCTGCGTAATCCAATGTAATTCCAACAATCTCAGTTTTACAATTTTCAATTCACTATTTCCTGTAAACCAATTTTTAAAACCTGAGCCAGTGTGTTGTGAGACAAAGAGCCTTGTGTCCAATAAGGGGAATAAGGCCCACAGCCTCCCCTGGCCCGGGCCCTGAACATGGGACTGGAGAAACTCGCTGCCCCGCGGATCAGACAATCAGCCGGCGCTAGTCCCGCCCCTCGGGCTCCCCGATTGGTTGGAGGACCGCCGCCCCGGCTCGCTCCTCCAGCCCCGCCCCACTCGCTCTCTATTGGTCGGAAGCTCCCGTCAATCAGGCCGCGGGACCTGGGTCACGTGTCCCTCACCGACTTTACAAAGAAAGCCCCGCGCGGTCGCTGGGCGGAGCAGCAGGTCGGCAGGAGCGGGGATTGGGAGATTAATAAACTGCGGGTAGGCCGCGCCGCAGGGTTTAAAAAGTTGGAGAACGGCCTCAGGCCCGAATGAGATCCCGCGGCCCGGTCTGTATTCCGCCGGACGGCAGCGGTGAGGCTTTTTCTCGAGACAGGCCCGGGTTACGCGCCGCCATCTGGTGGAGGAAAGACAAACCGATTCCACCGACAACACGGCGCATGCGCGGCCATCTTGGTAAAGGAACAGTGAGTGGGCGGGGCTTCAGGGGTCCCAGTGACCAGGAGAGACAATCATTGACTCATTGATTTTATTCTCACTCTGCACACAGCGGGTGTGGAACTGAACCCAACCAGAGTAGAGGGAGGGGGAAAACTGGGAGTGGAGGAAAGAAATGTTGGAGATGGTGCGATGGGTTTGGATTTCAGCACAGGGAGGAGGGAGAGTGTGTGGGACGGGGATTTACAGCTTTGGGGGGAACAAGAGAGGTAAAAATGTTCCATAGAAACTAGAATTGTCTGTTCTGAATTTCTATCCTGTACTTACAGTGATGTCTTTTGTAAACTCCTTTAATAGGGTGTTCAAAGGGCAGGATTTGCAGACGGGAAACTCAAACCAAACATCACCTCAACATCTGACAGAGATACTCGATTCATCAGGACCTGAATATCATCGGCCTTTGAATGTGGAAGGACAAATGTTTGTCTGTTGTGTCCGTGGGAAAAGATTTCAAACATCAGTGTGACTGGAAAAGCACCGAGACACACACACCCGAGTGAGAGTGTTCCAGTGCACTGACTGTGGAAAGAGCTTTAACCAGTTACACAGCCTGAAAAAACATTGCACCGTTCACAGCGGGGAGAAACCGTACACGTGTTCTGTGTGTGGACGAGCTTCAACTGATCGTCCAACCTGGAGAGACACAAGGACACCCGCACCATGGAGAAATGTGAGGACTGTAAAATGTGAAGACTGTGGGAAGGGATTCAATTACCCGTCAGATCTGGAAAAACATCGACGAAGTCACACCGGGGAGATGTCGTTCACCTGTTCCGTGTGTGGGAGGGATTCACTCAGAGATGCAACCTTCTCAGACACCAGCGAGTTTCACACTGGGGGAGAGGCATTCACCTGCTCCGTGAGTCGGGAGAGATTCACTCAGTCATCCGACCTTCTGACACACCAGCGAGTTCACACTGGGGAGAAGCCGTTCACCTGTTCCGTGTGTGAGAAGGATTCACTCATTCATCCAACATGCTGAAACACCAGCGAGTTCACAAGTGACTGCAGGGGTTGATTCTGCTGTTATTGCTGCTGTTAATCACATTCGGGACTGAACCATGTTCATTTTGACAGTTGGGGATTGTTTCTGCTGATGTTAATAACTCCTATAACTGGGCTGGTTGTTTAATATTCTGGATATAAAAGCTGATTGACTTGTTGGGGCTGCAGTGTCCCTTTAAAGAACCGCAGTCTGTGATCGTTCCCCTTAATTCAGGGACTCTCGTCAGAAATTTGTTTCCAATAAATTTATGAACTTTTACTTCAGTCCTAAATTGATCTTTGGTACAAAATCTACAATTCACTGTCTGAAAGATTCCATTGATTAACATCTCCAATTAGAAAATGCTGATTAATCCTTGCTGACAAAACTTACTGACTTGCACATTACACAAAGTGGCACCTCCATTACCCACCAGAAAGAAGGGGAATGGGAATTGGTGGAGAATCGGGAATCCTCAAATGTTGTCCCTCCAGTCTGGTACAGCAATCCCCTCGTCCCAGGAATGGAGACAAGTCCAATCCAAGTAACAGGCTGAGTTTAATCTTTCTGGGCCTGTGGGATTGGTTTATATCAGACAGGAGGAGATTGGTGTCAGTGACTGTGGGGATAGTTTATATCAGACAGGAGGAGATTGGTGTCAGTGACTGTGGGGTTGGTTTATATCAGACCTGAGGAGATTGGTGTCAGTGACTGTGGGGCTGGTTTATATCAGACAGGAGGAGATTGGTGTCAGTGACTGTGGGGTTGGTTTATATCAGACAGGAGGAGATTGGTGTCAGTGACTGTGGGATTGGTTTATATCAGACAGGAGGAGATTGGTGTCAGTGACTGGGGTTGGTTTAGATCAGACAGGAGGAGATTGGTGTCAGTGACTGTGGGGTTGGTTTATATCAGACAGAAGGAGATTGGTGTCAGTGACTGTGGGGTTGGTTTATATCAGACAGGAGGAGATTGGTGTCAGTGACTGTGGGGCTGGTTTATATCGGACAGGAGGAGATTGGTGTCAGTGACTGGGGTTGGTTTATATCAGACAGGAGGAGATTGGTGTCAGTGACTGTGGGGCTGGTTCATATCAGACAGGAGGAGATTGGTGTCAGTGACTGTGGGGTTGGTTTATATCAGACAGGAGGAGGTTTGGTGTCAGTGACTGTGGGGCTGGTTTAGTTCCAGTGACTGTGGGGTTGGTTTATATCAGACAGGAGGAGATTGGTGTCAGTGACTGTGGGGTTGGTTTATATCAGACAGGAGGAGGTTGGTGTCAGTGACTGGGGTGGTTTAGTGTCAGTGTCTGTGGATTGGTTTATATCAGACAGGAGGAGATTGGTGTCAGTGACTGTGGGGTTGGTTTATATCAGACAGGAGGAATTGGTGTCAGTGACTGTGGGGTTGGTTTATATCAGACAGGAGGAGATTGGTTGTCAGTGACTGTGGGGTTGGTTTTATATCAGACAGGAGGAGATTGGTGTCAGTGACTGTGGGCTGGTTTATATCAGACAGGAGGAGATTGGTGTCAGTGACTGTGGGGCTGGTTATATCAGACAGGGAGCAGATTGGTGTCAGTGACTGGGGGATGGTTTATATCAGACAGGAGGAGATTGGTGGCAGTGACTGTGGGGCTGGTTTATATCAGCAGGAGGAGATTGGTGTCAGTGACTGTGGGGTTGGTTTATATCAGACAGGATGGGAAGGATTGGTGTTGTCCAGTAACTGTGAGGTTGGTTTATATCAGACAGGAGCAGATTGGTGTTAGTGACTGTGCGGTTGGTTTATATCAGACAGGAGGACATTGGTGTCAGTGACTGTGGGGTTGGTTTATATCAGACAGGAGGAGATTGGTGTCAGTGACTGGGGTTGGTTTATATCAGACAGGAGGAGATTGGTGTCAGTGACTGTGGGGCTGGTTTAGTGTCAGTGACTGTGGGATTGGTTTATATCAGACAGGAGGAGATTGGTGTCAGTGACTGTGGGATTGGTTTATATCAGACAGGAGGAGATTGGGGTCAGTGACTGGGGTTGGTTTATATCAGAAGGAGGAGATTGGTGTCAGTGACTGTGGGGTTGGTTTATATCAGACAGGAGGAGATTGGTGTCAGTGACTGTGGGCTGGTTTATATCAGACAGGAGGAGATTGGTGTCAGTGACTGGGGTTGGTTTATATCAGACAGGAGGAGATTGGTGGCAGTGACTGTGGGATTGGTTTATATCAGACAGGAGGAGATTGGTGTCAGTGACTGTGGGGTTGGTTTATATCAGACAGGAGGAGATTGGTGTCAGTGTCTGTGGGGCTGGTTTATATCAGACCAGGAGGAGATTGGTGTCAGTGACTGTGGGGTTTGGTTTATATCAGAGCAGGAGGAGATTGGTGTCAGTGACTGGGGTTGGTTATATCAGACAGGAGGAGATTGGTGTCAGTGACTGGGGTTGGTTTATATCTGAACAGGAGGAGATTGGTGTCAGTGACTGTGGGGTTGGTTTATATCAGCAGGAGGGAGATTGGTGTCAGTGACTGGGATTGGTTTTATATCAGACAGGAGAGATTGGTGTCAGTGACTGGGGATTGGTTATATCAGACAGGAGGAGATTGGTGTCAGTTGACTCGGGCTGGTTTATATCAGACAGGAGAGATTGGGTGTCAGTGACTGTGGGTTGGTTTATATCAGACAGGAGGAGATTGGTGTCAGTGACTGGGGTTGGTTTATATCAGACGGGAGGAGATTGGTGTCAGTGACGGGTTGGTTTATATCAGAAAGGAGGAGATTGGTGTCAGTGACTGTGGGGTTGGTTCATATTAGAGAGGCGGAGATTGGTGTCAGTGTCTGGGGTTGGTTTATATCAGACAGGAGGAGATTGGTGTCAGTGACTGTGGGGTTGGTTTATATCAGACAGGAGGAGATTGGTGTCAGTGACTGTGGGGCTGGTTTATATCAGACAGGAGGAGATTGGTGTCAGTGACTGTGGGGTTGGTTTATATCAGACAGGAGGAGATTGGTTGTCAGTGACTGTGGGGCTGGTTTATATCAGACAGGAGGAGATGGTGTCAGTGACTGTGGGCTGGTTTATATCAAGCAGGAGGCGATTGGTGTCAGTGACTGTGGGGTTGTTTAATATCAGACAGGAGGAGATTGGTGTCAGTGACTCTGGGCTGGTTTATATCAGACAGGAGGAGATTGTGTCAGTGACTGTGGGGATTGGTTTATATCAGATCAGAAGGAGATTGGTGTCAGTGACTGTGGGGTTGGTTTATATCAGACAGGAGGAGATTGGTGTCAGTGACTGGGGTTGGTTTATATCAGACAGGAGGAGATTGGTGTCAGTGACTGTGGGGTTGGTTTATATCAGACAGGAGGAGATTGGTGTCAGTGACTGGGGTTGGTTTATATCAGACAGGAGGAGATTGGTGTCAGTGACTGTGGGGTGGTTTATATCAGACAGGAGGAGATTGGTGTCAGTGACTGTGGGGTTGGTTTATATCAGACAGGAGGAGATTGGTGTCAGTGACTGTGGGGTTGGTTTATATCAGACAGGAGGAGATTGGTGTCAGTGACTGGGGTTGGTTTATATCAGACGGGAGGAGATTGGTGTCAGTGACTGTGGGGTTGGTTTATATCAGACAGGAGGAGATTGGTGTCAGTGACTGTGGGGTTGGTTTATATCAGACAGGAGGAGATTGGTGTCAGTGACTGTGGGTTGGTTTATATCAGACAGGAGGAGATTGGTGTCAGTGACTGTGGGGTTGGTTTATATCAGACAGGAGGAGATTGGTGTCAGTGACTGTGGGGTTGGTTTATATCAGACAGGAGAGATTGTGTCAGTGACTGTGGGGTTGGTTTATATCAGACAGGAGGAGATTGGTTGTCAGTGACTGTGGGGTTGGTTTACATCAGACAGGAGGAGATTGGTGTCAGTGACTGGGGTTGGTTTATATCAGACAGGAGGAGATTGGTGTCAGTGACTGGGGTTGGTTTATATCAGACAGGTGGAGATTGGTGTCAGTGACTGTGGGGTTGGTTTATATCAGACAGGAGGAGATTGGTGTCATTGACTGTGGGGTTGGTTTATATCAGACAGGAGGAGATTGGTGTCAGTGGGGTTGGTTTATATCAGACAGGAGGAGATTGGTGTCAGTGACTGTGGGTTTCGTTTATATCAGACAGGAGGAGATTGGTGTCAGTGACTGTGGGGTTGGTTTATATCAGACAGGAGGAGATTGGTGTCAGTGACTGTGGGGCTGGTTTATATCAGACAGGAGGAGATTGGTGTCAGTGGGGTTGGTTTATATCAGACAGGAGGAGATTGGTGTCAGTGACTGTGGGTTTGGTTTATATCAGACAGGAGGAGATTGGTGTCAGTGACTGTGGGGTTGGTTTATATCAGACAGGAGGAGATTGGTGTCAGTGACTGTGGGGTTGGTTTATATCAGACAGGAGGAGATTGGTGTCAGTGACTGTGGGGTTGGTTTATATCAGACAGGAGGAGATTGGTGTCAGTGACTGTGGGGTTGGTTTATATCAGACAGGAGGAGATTGGTGTCAGTGACTGTGGGGTTGGTTTATATCAGACAGGAGGAGATTGGTGTCAGTGACTGTGGGGTTGGTTTATATCAGACAGGAGGAGTTTGGTGTCAGTGTGTGGGTTGGTTTATATCAGACAGGAGGAGATTGGTGTCAGTGACTGGGGTTGGTTTATATCAGACAGGAGGAGATTGGTGTCAGTGACTGTGGGGTTGGTTTATATCAGACAGGAGGAGATTGGTGTCAGTGACTGTGGGGGCTGGTTGATATCAGACAGAGGAGATTGGTGTCAGTGACTGGAGGGGCTGGTTTATATCAGACAGGAGGAGATTGGTGTCAGTGACTGTGGGGTTGGTTTATATCAGACAGGAGGAGATTGTGTCAGTGACTGTGTGGTTGGTCTATATCAGACAGGAGGAGATTGGTGTGCAGTGACGTGTGGGGTTGGTTTTATATCAGACAGGAGGAGATTGGTGTCAGTGACTGTGGGGTTGGTTTATAACAGACAGGAGGAGATTGGTGTCATGACTGTGGGCTGGTTTATATCAGACGAGAGAGATTGGTGTCAGAGACTGTGGGATGGTTTATATCAGACAGGAGGAGATTGGGTGTCAGTGACTGTGGGGTTGGTTTATATCAGACAGGAGGAGATTCTTGTCAGTGACTGTGGGGTTGGTTTATATCAGACAGGAGAGAGATGGTGTCAGTGACTGGGAGGGCTGGTTTATATCGACAGGAGGAGATTGGTGTCAGTGACTGTGGGGTTGGTTTATATCAGACAGGAGGAGATTGGTGTCAGTGACTGTGGGGTTGGTTTATATCAGACAGGAGGAGATTGGTGTCAGTGACTGTGGGGTTGGTTTATATCAGACAGGAGGAGATTGGTGTCAGTGACTGTGGGGTTGGTTTATATCAGACAGGAGGAGATTGGTGTCAGTGACTGTGGGGTTGGTTTATATCAGACAGGAGGAGATTGGTGTCAGTGACTGTGGGGTTGGTTTACATCAGACAGGAGGAGATTGGTGTCAGTGACTGTGGGGTTGGTTTATATCAGACAGGAGGAGATTGGTGTCAGTGACTGTGGGGTTGGTTTATATCAGACAGGAGGAGATTGGTGTCAGTTTATATCAGACAGGAGGAGATTGGTGTCAGTGACTGTGGGGTTGGTTTATATCAGACAGGAGGAGATTGGTGTCAGTGACTGTGGGGTTGGTTTATATCAGACAGGAGGAGATTGGTGTCAGTGACTGGGGTTGGTTTATATCAGACAGGAGGAGATTGGTGTCAGTGACTGGGGTTGGTTTATATCAGACAGGAGGAGATTGTGTCAGTGACTGTGGGGTTGGTTTATATCAGACAGGAGGAGATTGGTGTCAGTGACTGGGGTTGGTTTATATCAGACAGGAGGAGATTGGTGTCAGTGACTGTGGGGTTGGTTTATATCAGACAGGAGGAGATTGGTGTCAGTGACTGTGGGGTTGGTTTATATCAGACAGGAGGAGATTGGTGTCAGTGACTGTGGGGTTGGTTTATATCAGACAGGAGGAGATTGGTGTCAGTGACTGTGGGGTTGGTTTATATCAGACAGGAGGAGATTGGTGTCAGAGACTGTGGGTGGTTTATATCAGACAGGAGGAGATTGGTGTCAGTGACTGTGGGGTTAGTTTATATCAGACAGGAGGAGATTGGTGTCAGTGACTGTGGGGTTCGTTTATATCAGACAGGAGGAGATTGGTGTCAGTGACTGTGCGGCTGGTTGATATCAGACAGGAGGAGATTGGTGTCTGTGCAGCTGCTGGGTTAGTTTATATCAGACGAGAGATTGGTGTCAGTGACTGTGGGGTTGGTTTATATCAGACTGGAGGAGATTGGTGTCAGTGACTGTGGGGTTGGTTTATATCAGACAGGAGAGAGATGGTGTCAGTGACTGTGGGGTTGGTTTATATCAGACAGGAGGAGATTGGTGTCAGTGACTGGGGGTTAGTTTATATCAGACAGGAAGAGATTGGTGTCAGTGACTGTGGGGTTGGTTTATATCAGACAGGAGGGAAATTGGTGTCAGTGACTGTGGGGTTGGTTTATATCAGACAGGAGGAGATTGGTGTCAGGGGGTTTGGTTTAAATCAGACAGGAGGAGATTGGTGTCAGTGACTGTGGGTTTCGTTATATCAGACAGAGGAGATTGGTGTCAGTGACTGTGGGTTGGTTTTATATCAGACAGGAGGAGATTGGTGTCAGTGACTGTGGGGTTGGTTTATATCAGACAGGAGGAGATTGGTGTCAGTGACTGTGGGGTTGGTTTATATCAGACAGGAGGAGATTGGTGTCATTTTATATCAGACAGGAGGAGATTGGTGTCAGTGACTGTGGGGTTGGTTTATATCAGACAGGAGGAGATTGGTTGTCAGTGACTGTGGGGTTTGGTTTATATCAGACAGGAGGAGATTGGTGTCAGTGGACTGGGGTTGGTTTATATCAGACAGGAGGAGATTGGTGTCAGTGACTGTGGGGTTGGTTTATATCAGACAGGAGGAGATTGGTGTCAGTGACTGGGGTTGGTTTATATCAGACAGGAGGAGATTGGTGTCAGTGACTGTGGGGTTGGTTTATATCAGACAGGAGGAGATTGGTGTCAGTGACTGTGGGGTTGGTTTATATCAGACGGGAGGAGATTGGTGTCAGTGACTGTGGGGTTGGTTTATATCAGACAGGAGGAGATTGGTGTCAGTGACTGTGGGGTTGGTTTATATCAGACAGGAGGAGATTGGTGTCAGTGACTGGGGTTGTTTATATCAGACAGGAGGATTGGTGTCAGTGACTGGGGTTGGTTTATATCAGACAGGAGGAGATTGGTGTCAGTGACTGTGGGGTTGGTTTATATCAGACAGGAGGAGATTGGTGTCAGTGACTGTGGGGTTGGTTTATATCAGACAGGAGGAGATTGGTGTCAGTGACTGTGGGGTTGGTTTATATCAGACAGGAGGAGATTGGTGTCAGTGACTGTGGGGTTGGTTTATATCAGACAGGAGGAGATTGGTGTCAGTGCTGTGGGATTGGTTTATATCAGACAGGAGGAGATTGGTGTCAGTGACTGTGGGTTGGTTTATATCAGACAGGAGGAGATTGGTGTCAGTGACTGTGGGGTTGGTTTATATCAGACAGGAGGAGATTGGTGTCAGTGACTGTGGGGTTGGTTTATATCAGACAGGAGGAGATTGGTGTCAGTGACTGTGGGGTTGGTTTATATCAGACAGGAGGAGATTGGTGTCAGTGACTGTGGGGTTGGTTTATATCAGACAGGAGGAGATTGGTGTCAGTGACTGTGTGGGGTTGGTTTATATCAGACAGGAGGAGATTGGTGTCAGTGACTGTGGGGTTGGTTTATATCAGACAGGAGGAGATTGGTGTCAGTGACTGTGGGGTTGGTTATATCAGACAGGAGGAGATTGGTGTCAGTGACTGTGGGGTTGGTTTATATCAGACAGGAGGAGATTGGTGTCAGTGACTGTGGGGTTGGTTTATATCAGACAGGAGGAGATTGGTGTCAGTGACTGTGGGGTTGGTTTATATCAGACAGGAGGAGATTGGTGTCAGTGACTGTGGGGTTGTTTTTATCAGACAGGAGGAGATTGGTGTCAGTGACTGTGGGTTGGTTTATATCAGACAGGAGGAGATTGGTGTCAGTTTATATCAGACAGGAGGAGATTGGTGTCAGTGACTGTGGGGTTGGTTTATATCAGACAGGAGGAGATTGGTGTCAGTGACTGTGGGGTTGGTTTATATCAGACAGGAGGAGATTGGTGTCAGTGACTGGGGTTGGTTTATATCAGACAGGAGGAGATTGGTGTCAGTGACTGTGGGGTTGGTTTATATCAGACAGGAGGAGATTGTGTCAGTGACTGGGGTTGGTTTATATCAGACAGGAGGAGATTGGTGTCAGTGACTGGGGTTGGTTTATATCAGACAGGAGGAGATTGGTGTCAGTGACTGTGGGGTTGGTTTATATCAGACAGGAGGAGATTGGTGTCAGTGACTGTGGGGTTGGTTTATATCAGACAGGAGGAGATTGGTGTCAGTGACTGTGGGGTTGGTTTATATCAGACAGGAGGAGATTGGTGTCAGTGACTGTGGGGTTGGTTTATATCAGACAGGAGGAGATTGGTGTCAGTGACTGTGGGGTTGGTTTATATCAGACAGGAGGAGATTGGTGTCAGTGACTGTGGGTTGGTTTATATCAGACAGGAGGAGATTGGTGTCAGTGACTGTGGGGTTGGTTTATATCAGACAGGAGGAGATTGGTGTCAGTGACTGTGGGTTGGTTTATATCAGACAGGGAGATTGGTGTCAGTGACTGTGGGGTTGGTTTATATCAGACAGGAGGAGATTGGTGTCAGTGACTGTGGGTTGGTTTATATCAGAACAGGAGGAGATTGGTGTCAGTGACTGTGGGGTTGGTTTATATCAGACAGGAGGAGATTGGTGTCAGTGACTGTGGGGTTGGTTTATATCAGACAGGAGGAGATTGGTGTCAGTGACTGTGGGTTGGTTTATATCAGACAGGAGGAGATTGGTGTCAGTGACTGTGGGTTGGTTTATATCAGACAGGAGGAGATTGGTGTCAGTGACTGTGGGGTTGGTTTATATCAGACAGGAGGAGATTGGTGTCAGTGACTGTGGGGTTGGTTTATATCAGACAGGAGGAGATTGGTGTCAGTGACTGTGGGTTGTTTTTATCAGACAGGAGGAGATTGGTGTCAGTGACTGTGGGGTTGGTTTATATCAGACAGGAGGAGATTGGTGTCAGTGACTGTGGGGTGGTTTATATCAGACAGGAGGAGATTGGTGTCAGTGACTGGGGTTGGTTTATATCAGACAGGAGGAGATTGGTGTCAGTGACTGTGGGGTTGGTTTATATCAGACAGGAGGAGATTGGTGTCAGTGACTGGGGTTGGTTTATATCAGACAGGAGGAGATTGGTGTCAGTGACTGTGGGGTTGGTTTATATCAGACAGGAGGAGATTGGTGTCAGTGACTGTGGGGTTGGTTTATATCAGACAGGAGGAGATTGGTGTCAGTGACTGTGGGGTTGGTTTATATCAGACAGGAGGAGATTGGTGTCAGTGACTGTGGGGTTGGTTTATATCAGACAGGAGGAGATTGGTGTCAGTGATGTGGGGTTGGTTTATATCAGACAGGAGGAGATTGGTGTCAGTGACTGTGGGGTTGGTTTATATCAGACAGGAGGAGATTGGTGTCAGTTTATATCAGACAGGAGGAGATTGGTGTCAGTGACTGTGGGGTTGGTTTATATCAGACAGGAGGAGATTGGTGTCAGTGACTGTGGGGTTGGTTTATATCAGACAGGAGGAGATTGGTGTCAGTGACTGGGGTTGGTTTATATCAGACAGGAGGAGATGCGTGTCAGTGACTGTGGGGTTGGTTTATATCAGACAGGAGGAGATTGGTGTCAGTGACTGGGGGTTGGTTTATATCAGACAGGAGGAGATTGGTGTCAGTGACTGTGGGGTTGGTTTATATCAGACAGGAGGAGATTGGTGTCAGTGACTGTGGGTTGGTTTATATCAGACAGGAGGAGATTTGGTGTCAGTGACTGTGGGTTGGTTTATATCAGACAGGAGGAGATTGGTGTCAGTGACTGTGGGGTTGGTTTATATCAGACAGGAGGAGATTGGTGTCAGTGACTGTGGGGTTGGTTTATATCAGACAGGAGGAGATTGGTGTCAGTGACTGTGGGGTTGGTTTATATCAGACAGGAGGAGATTGGTGTCAGTGACTGTGGGGTTGGTTTATATCAGAGAGGAGGAGATTGGTGTCAGTGACTGTGGGGTATTGGTTTATATCAGACAGGAGGAGATTGGTGTCAGTGACTGTGGGTTGGTTTATATCAGACAGGAGGAGATTGGTGTCAGTGACTGGGGGTTGGTTTATATCAACAGGAGGAGATTGGTGTCAGTGACTGTGGGTTTGGTTATATCAGACAGGAGGAGATTGGTGTCAGTGACTGGGGTTGGTTTATATCAGACAGGAGGAGATGGTGGTCAGTGACTGTGGGGTTGTTTTATATCAGACAGGAGGAGATTGGTGTCAGCTGACTGTGGGGTTGGTTATATCAGACAGGAGGAGATTGTGTCAGTGACTGTGGGGTTGGTTTATATCAGACAGGAGGAGATTGTGTCAGATGACTGTGGGGCTGGTTTATATCAGACAGAGGAGATTGGTGTCAGTGACTGTGGGGTTGGTTTATATCAGACAGGAGGAGATTGGTGTCAGTGACTGGGGGTTGGTTTATATCAGACAGGAGGAGATTGTGTGTCAGTGACTGTGGGGTTGGTTTATATCAGACAGGAGGAGATTGGTGTCAGTGACTGTGGGGTTGGTTTATATCAGACAGGAGGAGATTGGTGTCAGTGACTGTGGGGTTGGTTTATATCAGACAGGAGGAGATTGGTGTCAGTGACTGTGGGGTTGGTTTATATCAGACAGGAGGAGATTGGTGTCAGTGAGTGGGGTTGGTTTATATCAGACAGGAGGAGATTGGTGTCAGTGACTGTGGGGTTGGTTTATATCAGACAGGAGGAGATTGGTGTCAGTGACTGTGGGGTTGGTTTATATCAGACAGGAGGAGATTGGTGTCAGTTTATATCAGACAGGAGGAGATTGGTGTCAGTGACTGTGGGGTTGGTTTATATCAGACAGGAGGAGATTGGTGTCAGTGACTGTGGGGTTGGTTTATATCAGACAGGAGGAGATTGGTGTCAGTGACTGGGGTTGGTTTATATCAGACAGGAGGAGATGCGTGTCAGTGACTGTGGGGTTGGTTTATATCAGACAGGAAGAGATTGGTGTCAGTGACTGGGGTTAGTTTATATCAGACAGGAAGAGATTGGTGTCAGTGACTGTGGGGTTGGTTTATATCAGACAGGAGGAGATTGGTGTCAGTGACTGTGGGGTTGGTTATATCAGACAGGAGGAGATTGGTGTCAGTGACTGTGGGGTTGGTTTATATCAGACAGGAGGAGATTGGTGTCAGTGACTGTGGGGCTGGTTTATATCAGACAGGAGGAGATTGGTGTCAGTGACTGTGGGGTGGTTTATATCAGACAGGAGGAGATTGGTGTCAGTGACTGTGGGGTGGTTTATATCAGACAGGAGGAGATTGGTGTCAGTGACTGTGGGGTTGGTTTATATCAGACAGGAGGAGATTGGTGTCAGTGACTGTGGGTTGGTTTATATCAGACAGGAGGAGATTGGTGTCAGTGACTGTGGGTTGGTTTATATCAGACAGGAGGAGATTGGTGTCAGTGACTGTGGGGTTGGTTTATATCAGACAGGAGGAGATTGGTGTCAGTGACTGTGGGATTGGTTTATATCAGACAGGAGGAGATTGGTGTCAGTGACTGTGGGGTTGGTTATTATCAGACAGGAGGAGATTGGTGTCAGTGACTGTGGGGTTGGTTTATATCAGACAGGAGGAGATTGGTGTCAGTGACTGTGGGGTTGTTTATATCAGACAGGAGGAGATTGGTGTCAGTGACTGTGGGGGTTGGTTTATATCAGACAGGAGGAGATTGGTGTCAGTGACTGTGGGGTTGGTTTATATCAGACAGGAGGAGATTGGTGTCAGTGACTGTGGGGTTGGTTTATATCAGACAGGAGGAGATTGGTGTCAGTGACTGGGGTTGGTTTATATCAGACAGGAGGAGATTGGTGTCAGTGACTGTGGGGTTGGTTTATATCAGACAGGAGGAGATTGGTGTCAGTGACTGTGGGGTTGGTTTATATCAGACAGGAGGAGATTGGTGTCAGTGACTGTGGGGCTGGTTTATATCAGACAGGAGGAGATTGGTGTCAGTGACTGTGGGGTTGGTTTATATCAGACAGGAGGAGATTGGTGTCAGTGACTGTGGGGTTGGTTTATATCAGACAGGAGGAGATTGGTGTCAGTGACTGTGGGGTTGGTTTATATCAGACAGGAGGAGATTGGTGTCAGTGACTGTGGGGTTGGTTTATATCAGACAGGAGGAGATTGGTGTCAGTGACTGTGGGGTTGGTTTATATCAGACAGGAGGAGATTGGTGTCAGTGACTGTGGGGTTGGTTTATATCAGACAGGAGGAGATTGGTGTCAGTGACTGTGGGGTTGGTTTATATCAGACAGGAGGAGATTGGTGTCAGTGACTGTGGGTTGGTTATATCAGACAGGAGAGATTGGTGTCAGTGACTGTGGGGTTGGTTTATATCAGACAGGAGGAGATTGGTGTCAGTGACTGTGGGGTTGGTTTATATCAGACAGGAGGAGATTGGTGTCAGTTTATATCAGACAGGAGGAGATTGGTGTCAGTGACTGTGGGGTTGGTTTATATCAGACAGGAGGAGATTGTGTCAGTGACTGTGGGGTTGGTTTATATCAGACAGGAGGAGGATGGTGTCAGTCGACTGTGGGGTTGGTTTATATCAGACAGGAGGAGATTGGTGTCAGTGACTAGTGGGTTGGTTATATCAGACAGGAGGAGAATGGTGTCAGTGACTGTGGGGTTGGTTTATATCAGACAGGAGGAGATTGGTGTCAGTGACTGTGGGATGGTTTAATCAGACAGGAGGGAGATTGGTGTCAGTGACTTGTGGGTTGTTTATATCAGACAGGAGGAGATTGGTTGTCAGTGACTGTGGGGCTGGTTATATCAGACAGGAGGAGATTGGTGTCAGTGACTGTGGGGTTGGTTTATATCAGACAGGAGGAGATTGGTGTCAGTGACTGTGGGGTTGGTTTATATCAGACAGGAGGAGATTGGTGTTCAGTGACCTGTGGGGTTGGTTTATATCAGACAGGAGGAGATTGGTGTCAGTGACTTGGGGGTTGGTTTATATCAGACAGGAGGAGAATTGGTGTCAGTGACTGTGGGTTGGTTTATATCAGACAGGAGGAGATTGGTTGTCAGTGACTGTGGGTTGGTTTTATTATCAGACAGGAGGAGATTGGTGTCTGTGACTTGGGGTTGGTTTATATCAGACAGGAGGAGATTGGTGTCAGTGACTGTGGGGTTGGTTTATATCAGACAGGAGGAGATTGGTGTCAGTGGACTGTGGGGTTGGTTTATATCAGACAGGAGGAGATTGGTGTCCAGTGACTGTGGGGTTGGTTTATTAACAGACAGGAGAGATTGGTGTCAGTGACTGTGGGGGTGGTTTTATATCAGACAGGAGGAGATTGGTTGTCAGTGACAGTGGGGTTGGTTTATATCAGACAGGAGGAGATTGGTGTCAGTGACTGTGGGATCGGTTTATATCAGACAGGAGGAGATTGGTGTCAGTGACTGTGGGGTTGGTTTATATCAGACAGGAGGAGATTGGTGTCAGTGACTGTGGGTGGTTATATCAGACAGGAGGAGTTTGTGTCAGTGACTGTGGGGTTGGTTATCAGACAGGAGGAGATTGGTGTCAGTGACTGTGGGGGTGGTTTATATCAGACAGGAGGAGATTGGTGTCAGTGATGTGGGTTGGTCTTATATCAGACAGGAGGAGATTGTGTCAGTGACTGTGGGGTTGGTTTATATCAGACAGGAGGAGATTGGTGTCAGTGACTGTGGGATTGGTTTATAATCAGAAGGAGGAGATTGGTGTCAGTGACTGTGGGGCTGGTTTATATCAGACAGGAGGAGATTGGTGTCAGTGACTGTGGGGTTGGTTTATATCAGACAGGAGGAGATTGGTGTCAGTGATGTGGGGCTGGTTTATATCAGACAGGAGGAGATTGGTGTCAGTGACTGTGGGGTTGGTTTATATCAGACAGGAGGAGATTGCGTGTCAGTGACTGTGGGGTTGGTCTTATATCGACAGGAGGAGATGGTGTCAGTGGACTGTGGGATTGGTTTTTATCAGACAGGAGGAGATGTGGGTGTCAGTGACTGGGGGCTGGTTCTATATCAGAAGGGAGGAGATTTGCTGTCAGTGACTGTGGGGTTGGTTTATATCAGACAGGATGAGATTGGTTGTCAGTGACTGTGGAGGTGGTTTTAATCAGAAGGAGGCGATTGGTGTCTTGCCTGTGGGGCTGGTTCAATATCAGACAAGGAGGAGATTGGTTGTCAGTGACTGTGGGGCTGGTTTATCTCAGAACAGGAAGGAGATTGGGTAGTCAGTGATTGTGGGGCTGGTTTATATCAGACAGAGGAGATGGATTGCTCAGTGACTGGGGTTGGTTTATATCAGACAGGAGGAGATGGTGTCAGTGACTGTGGGGTTGGTTTATATCATGACAGGAGGAGATTGGTGTCAGTGACTGGGGTGCTGGTTTTATATCAGACAGGAGGAGATGTGTGTCAGTGACTGTGGGGTTGGTTTATATCAGACAGGAGGAGATGGTGTCAGTGACTGTGGGGTTGGTTTATATCAGACAGGAGGAGATTGTGGTTCAGTGACTGTGGGGTTGGTTTATATCAGACAGAGAGGAGATGGTGTCAGTGACTGTGGGATTGGTTTATATCAGGACAGGAGGAGATTGGTGTCAGTGACTGTGGGGCTTGGTTTATATCAGACAGGAGGAGATTGGTGTCAGTGACTGTGGGATGGTTTATATCAGACAGGAGGAGATTGGTGTCAGTGACTGTGGGGTTGGTTTATATCAGACAGGAGGAGATTGGTGTCAGTGACTGTGGGGCTGGTTTATATCAGACAGGAGGAGATTGGTGTCAGTGACTGTGGGTTGGTTTATATCAGACAGGAGGAGTTTGGTGTCTGTGACTAGTGGGGTAGGTTTATATCAGACAGGAGGAGATTGGTGTCAGTGACTGTGGGGTTGGATTTATATCAGACAGGAGGAGATTGGTGTCAGTGGATGTGGGGTTGGTTTATATCAGACAGGAGGAGATTGGTGTCAGTGACTGTGGGATAGGTTTATATCGACAGGAGGAGATTGAGTGTCAGTGACTGTGGGGTTGGTTTATATCAGACAGGAGGAGATTGGTGTCAGTGGATTGGGTTTTATATCAGACAGGAGGAGATTCGGTGTCAGTGACTGTGGGCGTTGGTTTATATCAGGACAGGAGGAGATTTGGTGTCAGTGACTGTGGGGTTGGTTTATATCAGGACAGGAGGAGATTGGTGTCAGTGACTGAGGGATTGGTTTTATATCAGACAGGAGGAGATGGTGTGTCAGTGACTGTGGGGTTGGTTTCTATCAGACAGAGGAGATTGGTGTCGTGACTGGGGTTGGTTTATATCAGACAGGAGGAGATTGGTGTCAGTGACTGTGGGGGTTGGTTTATATCAGATGGAGGAGATTGGTGTCAGTGACTGTGGGGTTGGTTTATATCAGACAGGAGGAGATTGGTGTCAGTGACTGTGGGGTTGGTTTATATCAGACAGGAGGAGATTGGTGTCAGTGACTGTGGGGTTGGTTTCTATCAGACAGGAGGAGATTGGTGTCAGTGACTGTGGGGTTGGTTTATATCAGACAGGAGGAGATTGGTGTCAGTGACTGTGGGGTGGTTTATATGAAGGAGGAGATTGGTGTCAGTGACTGTGGGGTTGGTTTATATCAGACAGGAGGAGATTGGTGTCAGTGACTGTGGGGTTGGTTTATATCAGACAGGAGGAGATTGGTGTCAGTGATGTGGGGTTGGTTTATATCAGACAGGAGGAGATTGGTGTCAGTGATGTGGGGTTGGTTTATATCAGGACAGGAGGAGATTGGTTGTCAGTGACTGTGGGGTTGGTTTATATCAGACAGGAGGAGATTGGTGTCAGTGATGTGGGGTTGGTTTATATCAGACAGGAGGAGATTGGTGTCAGTGACTGTGGGGTTGGTTTTATATCAGACAGGAGGAGATGGTGTCAGTGACTGTGGGGTTGGTTTATATCAGACAGGAGGAGATTGGTGTCAGTGACTGTGGGGTTGGTTTATATCAGACAGGAGGAGATTGGTGTCAGTGACTGTGGGGTTGGTTTATATCAGACAGGAGGAGATTGGTGTCAGTGACTGTGGGATTGGTTTATATCAGACAGGAGGAGATTGGTGTCAGTGACTGTGGGTTTGGTTTATATCAGGACAGGAGGAGATTGGTGTCAGCTGACTGTGGGGTTGGTTTATATCAGACAGGAGGAGATTGGTGTCAGTGACTGTGGGGTTGGTTTATATCAGACAGGAGGAGATTGGTGTCAGTGACTGTGGAGGTTGGTTTATATCAGACAGGAGGAGATTGGTGTCAGTGACTGTGGGGTTGGTTTATATCAGACAGGAGGAGATTGGTTGTCAGTGACTGTGGGGTTGGTTTATATCAGACAGGAGGAGAGATTGGTGTCAGTTGATGGGGTTGGTTTATATCAGACAGGAGGAGATTGGTGTCAGTGACTGTGGTTGGTTTATATCAGACAGGAGGAGATTGGTGTCAGTGACTGTGGGGTTGTTTATATCAGACAGGAGGAGATTGGTGTCAGTGACTGTGGGTTGGTTTATATCAGACAGGAGGAGATTGGTGTCAGTGACTGTGGGGTGGTTTATATCAGACAGGAGGGAGATTGGTGTCAGTGGACTGGGGTTGGTTTATATCAGACAGGAGGAGATTGGTGTCAGTGACTGTGGGGTTGGTTTATATCAGACAGGAGGAGATTGGTGTCAGTGACTGTGGGGTTGGTTTATATCAGACAGGAGGAGATTGGTGTCAGTGACTGTGGGGTTGGTTTATATCAGGACAGGAGGAGATTGGTGTCAGTGACTGTGGGGTTGGTTTATATCAGACAGGAGGAGATTGGTGTCAGTGACTGTGGGGTTG
>JASTWF010002620.1:0-20098 GCA_030390025.1 Squalus acanthias | reverse complement strand
ATCCTCACTACAAAATGAATCCTCACTACAAAAACCATCCTCACTAAAGAAACAATTCTCACTACAAAAACAATCCTCACTGCAAAAACAATCCTCACGACAAAAACAATCCTCACTACAAAAACATTCCTCATACAGAAGCAATTCTCACCACAGACACAATCCTAACTACAGAAAGAGTCCCCACCACAAAAATAATACTAACTACCAAAACAATCCTCACTACAAAAGCAATCCTCACTACAAAAACAATCCTCACTACCAAAACAAATCTCACTACAATAGCAATCCTCACTACAAAAACCATCCTCACTACAGAAACAATTCTCACTACAAAAACAATCCTCACTACAGAAACAATCCTCACTACAAAAACAAAGCTCACTACGAAAACAATCCTCACAACAAAAGCGATCCTCACTTCAGAAACAATCCTCACTACAAAAACAATCCTCACTACAAATACCATCCTCACTACAGAAACAATACTCACTACAGAAACAATTCTCACTGCAGAACATATCCTCACTACAGAAACAATCCTCACTACAAAAACAATCCTCACTACAAAAACAAACCTCACTACAAAATCAATCCACACGACAAAAACAATCCACCCTACATTAACAATCCACACTACAGCACAATCCTCACTACAAAACAATCCTCACTACAAAAACAATCCACACTACAGAAACAATCCTCACTACAGAAACAATCCTCACTACAAAAACCATCCACACTACAAAACCAATCCTCACTACAAAAACAATCCACACTACATTAACAATCCACACTAAAAAAGACATCCACACTACAAAAACAATCCTCAGTACAAAAACATTCCTCACTACAAAATCAATCTTCACTACAAAAACAATCCTCACTACAAAATCAATTCTCACTACAAAAACCATCCTCACTAAAGAAACAATTCTCACTACAAAAACAATCCTCACTGCAAAAACAATCCTCACGACAAAAACAATCCTCACTACAAAAACAGTCCTCACTACAGAAACAATTCTCACCACAGACACTATCCTAACTACAGAAAGAGTCCCCACTACAAAAATAATACTAACTACCAAAACAATCCTCACTACAAAAGCAATCCTCACTACAAAAACAAACCTCACTACTAAAACAATCCTCACTACAATAGCAATCCTCACTACAAAAACAATCCTCACTACAAAATCAATCCTCACTACAAAAACCAAACTCACTGCAGAAACAATTCTCACTACAAAAACAATCCTCACTACAAAAACAATGCTCACTACGGAAACAATCCTCACTACAAAAACGGTCCTCACTTCAGAAACAATCCTCACTACAAAAACAATCCTCACTACAAATAACATCCTCACTACAGAAACAATACTCACTACAGAAACAATTCTCACTACAGAAAAAATCCTCACTACAGAAACAATCCTCACTACAAAAACTATCCTCACTACAAAAACAATCCTCACTACAAAAACAATCCTCACTACAAAAAAAATCCTCACTTCAAAAACATTCCTCACTACAGAAACAATTCTCACCACAGACACAATCCTAACTGCAGAAACAGTCCCCACTACAAAAATAATCCTCACTACAAAAACAATCCTCACTACAAAAGCTATCCTCACTACAAAAACAATCCACACTACAAAAACAATCCTCACTACAAAAACAATCCTCACTACAATAGCAATCCTCACTACAAAAACAATCCTCACTGCAAAAACAATCCTCACTACAAAATCAATCCTCACTACAAAAACTATCCTCACTACAAAATCAATCCTCAGTACAAAAACCATCCTCACTACAGAAACAATTCTCACTACAAAAACAATCCGCACTACAAAAACAATCCTCACTACAAAAACAATCCTCACTACAGAACAATCCTCACTGCAAAAACAATCCTGACTAAAAAAACACTTCACACTACAGAACAATCGTCACTACAGAAACAATCCTCACTACAAAAACAATCCTCACTACAGAATCAATCCTCAATACAAAAAAAATCCTCACTACAAAAACAATCCACCCTACAGAAACAAACCACACTACAGAACAATCCTCACTGCAAAAACAATCCTCACTACAAAAACACTCCACACTACAGCACAATCCTCACTACAGAAACAATCATCAGTACAAAAACAATCCTCAATACAAAAACAATCCTCACTACAAAAACAATCCACACTACAGTACAATCCTCACTACAAAACAATCCTCACTACAAAAGCAATATACACTACCGAAACAATCCTCACTACAGAAACAATCCTCACTACAAAAACCATCCACACTACAAAACCAATCCTCACTACAAAAACAATCCACACTACATTAACAATCCACACTAAAAAAGACATCCTCACTACAAAAACAATTCACAGTACAAAAACAATCCTCGCTACAAAAACAATCCTCACTACAGAAACAATCCTCACTACAAAAACGATCCTCACTACAGAAACAATCCTCACTACAAAAATAATCCTCACTACAGAAACAATCCTCACTACAAAAACATTCCTCAATACAGAAACAATTCTCACCACAGACACAATCCTAACTACAGAAACAGTCCCCACTACAAAAATAATCCTCACTACAAAAACAATCCTCACTACAAAAACAATCCTCACTACAAAATCAATCCTCACTACAAAAACCATCCTCACTACAGAAACCATCCTCACTAAAGAAACAATTCTCACTACAAAAACAAACCTCACTACTAAAACAATCCTCAATACAAAAACAATCCTCACTACAAAAACAATCCTCACTACATAAACATTCCTCACTACAGAAACAATTCTCACCACAGACACAATCCTAAATACAGAAACAGTCCCCACTACAAAAATAATCCTAACTACCAAAACAATCCTCACTACAAAAGCAATCCTCACTACAAAAACAATCCTCACTATAAAAACCATCCTCACTGCAGAAACAATTCTTCCTACAAAAACATTCCTCACTACAATATCAATCCTCACTACAAAAACAATCCTCACTACAAAAACAATCCTCACTACAAAAACCATCCTCACTAAAGAAACAATTCTCACTACAAAAACAATCCTCACTACAAAAACAAGCCTCACTACAATAGCAATCCTCACTACAAAAACAATCCTCACTACAAAAACAATCCACACTACAAATCAATCCTCACTACAAAAACAATCCTCACTACAAAATCAATCCGCACTACAAAAACCATCCTCACTACAGAAACAATTCTACTACAAAAACAATCCTCACTACGGAAACAATCCTCACTACAAAAACGATCCTCACTTCAGAAACAATCCTCACGACAAAAACAATCCTCACTACAAATACCATCCTCACTACAGAAACAATACTCACTACAAAATCAATCCTCACTACCAAAACATTCCTCACTACAGTAACAATTCTCACCACAGACACAATCCTAACCACAGAAACAGTCCCCACTACAAAAATAATCCTCACTACAAAAACAATTCTTACTACAAAAACAATCCTCACTACAAAAACAATCCTCACTACAAAAACATTCCTCACTACAGAAACAATTCTCACCACAGACACAATCCTAACTACAGAAACAGTCCCCACTACAAAAATAATCCTCACTACAAAAACAATCCTCACTACAAAAGCAATCCTCACTACAAAAGCAATCCTCACTACAAAATCAATCCTCACTACAAAAACAATCCTCACTACAAAATCAATCCTCACTACAAAAACAATCCTCACTACAAAGTCAATCCTCACTACAAAAACAATCCTCAATACAAAAACAATCCTCTCTACAAAAACCATCCTCACTAAAGAAACAATTCTCACCACAGACACAATCCTAAATACAGAAACAGTCCCCACTACAAAAATAATCCTAACTACCAAAACAATCCTCACTACAAAAGCAATCCTCACTACAAAAACAATCCTCACTACAAAAGCAATCCTCACTACAAAAACAATCCTCACTACAAAAACAATCCTCTCTACAAAAACAATCCTCACTACAATAGCAATCCTCACTACAAAAACAATCCTCACTACAAAAGCAATCCTCACTACAAAAACAATCCTCACGACAAAAACAATCCTCACTACAAAATCAATCCTCACTACAAAAACCATCCTCACTACAGAAACAATTCTCACTACAAAAACAATCCTCACTACAGAAACAATCCTCACTACAAAAACAATGCTCACTACGTAAACAATCCTCACTACAAAAACGATCCTCACTTCAGAAACAATCCTCACTACAAAAACAATCCTCACTACGAATACCATCCTCACTACAGAAACAACACTCACTACAGAAACAATCCTCACTACAAAAACAATCCTCACTACAAAATCAATCCTCACTACAAAAACATTCCTCACTACAGAAACAATTCTCAACACAGACACAATCCTAACCACAGAAACAGACCCCACTACAAAAATAATCCTCACTACAAAAACAATTCTTACTACAAAAACAATCCTCACTACAATAGCAATCCTCACTACAAAAACAATCCTCACTACAAAAACAATTCTCATTACAAAAACAATCCTCACTACAAAAACAATCCTCACTACAATAGCAATCCTCACTACAGAAACAATTCTCACTACAAAAACAAACCTCATTACAAAAACAATCCTCACTACAAAAACAATCCTCACTACAAAAACCATCCTCACTACAAAAACAATCCTCACTACAAAAACCATCCTCACTACAAAAACAATCCTCACTACAAAAACAATCCTCACTACAAAAACCATACTCACTACAGAAACAATTCTCACTAAAAAGACCATCCTCACTACAAAAACAATCCTCACTACAAAAACCATCCTCACTACAGAAACAATTAGCACTACAGAAACAATCCTCACTACAAAAACAATCCTCAATGCAGAACAATCCACACTGGAAAAACAATCCACACTACAAAATCAATCCTCACTACCAAAACAATCCTCACTACAAAAACAATCCACACTACAAAAACAATCCTCGCTACAAAACAATCCCCACGACAAAAACAATCCTCACTACAAAAACAATCCTCACTACGAAACAATCCCCACGACAAAAACAATCATCACTACAAAAACAATCCTCACTACAGAAACAATCCTCACTACAAAAACGATCCTCACTACAAAAACAACCCGCACGACAAAAACAATCCTCACTAAAGAAACAATCCTCACCAAAGAAACAATCCTCACTACAAAAACAATCCTCACTACAAAAACAATCCACACTACAAAAGCAATCCTCACAACAGAAACAATCCTCACTACAGAAACAATCCTCACTACAAAAACAATCCTCACTACAAAAACAATCCTCACTACAAAAGCAAGCCACACTACAGAACAATCCTCACTGCAAAAACAATCCTCACTACAAAAACACTTCACACTACAGAACAATCCTCACTACAGAAACAATCCTCACTACAAAAACAATCCTCACTACAGAAACAATCCTCAATACAAAAACAATCCTCACTACAAAAACAATCCTCCCTACAGAAACAAACCTTACTGCAGAACAATCCTCACTGCAAAAACAATCCTCACTACAAAAACACTCCACACTACAGAACAATCCTCACTACAGAAACCATCCTCACTACAGAAACAATTAGCACTACAGAAACAATCCACACTGGAAAAACAATCCACACTAAAAAACAATCCTCACTACCAAAACATTCCTCACTACAAAAACAATCCACACTACAAAAACAATCCTCACTACAAAACAATCCCCACGACAAAAACAATCCTCACTACAAAAACAATCCTCACTACTAAACAATCCCCACGACAAAAACAATCCTCACTACAAAAACAATCCTCACTACAAAACAATCCCCACGACAAAAACAATCCTCACTACAAAAACAATCATCACTACAAAACAATCCCCAAGACAAAAACAATCCTCACTACAAAAACAATCCTCACTACAAAACAATCCCCACGACAAAAACAATCCTCACTACAAAAACAATCCTCACTACTAAACAATCCCCACGACAAAAACAATCCCCACGACAAAAACAATCCTCAGTACAAAAACAATCCTCGCTACAAAAACAATCCTCACTACAGAAACAATCCTCACTACAAAAACAATCCTCACTACAAAAACAATCCTCACTACAAAAACATTCCTCACTACAGAAACAATTCTCACCCCAGACACAATCCTAACTACAGAAACAGTCCCCACTACAAAAATAAAACTCACTACAAAAACAATCCTCACTACAAAAGCAATCCTCACTACAATAACAATCCTCACAACAAAAACAATCCTCACTACAAAAACAATCCTCACTACAAAAACAATCCGCAAAGAAGGGAGGGAAAAAGAGTGGCAGGGCTATAGTAATAGGGGATTCGATTGTAAGGGGAATAGATAGGAGTTTCTGTGGTCGCGACCGAGACTCCAGGATGGCAATTTGCCTCCCTGGTGCAAGGGTCAAGGATGTCTCGGCGCGGGTGCAGAACATTCTGGAGGGGGAGGGGGAACAGCCAGTTGTCGTGATACATGTTGGTACCAACGACGTAGCTAAAAAAAGGGAAGAGGTCCTACAAGTAGAATTTAGGGAGTTAGGAGCCAAGCTAAAAAGTAGGACCTCGAAGGTAGTAATCTCTGGATTACTACCAGTGCCACGTGCTAGTAAGAGTACAGAGAACAGGATAGTTAGGCTAAATACGTGGCTTGAGCAGTGGTGTAAGAGGGAGGGTTTTAAATTTTTGAGGCATTGGGACCAGTTTTGTGGTAGGTGTGACCTATACAAAAGGGACGGTCTACACCTGTGCAAAGATGGAACTGATGTTCTCGGGGTAAATTTTGATAAAGCAGTTCGGGAGCATTTAAACTAGTATGGCAGGGGGCTAGAAACCCATGTAGTGAAATAGAGGAAAGTGAAAGGCAGACAGAAATAAATGGTAAAAAGGAGAGGAACAAAAAACAAAGGGCCAAACTAATTCATAAAAAATGTGAGCATAAAAAAAGCCTGAGGGTTTTATACCTTAATGCGAGAAGCATCAGGAACAAGGTAGATGAATTAGCTGTGGAAATAGAGGTTAATAATTATGATCTAATTGGGATTACGGAAACATGGTTGCAGGGTGAGCAGGGCTGGGAGCTTAACATACAGGGGTATTCAGTATTTAGGAAGGATCGACAAAAAAGAAAGGGAGGAGGGGTAGCATTGCTGGTAAAAGAGGGGATAAATGCAATTGAAAGGAAGGATATTAACTCAGTTAATACAGAATCTATATGGGTGGAGCTAAGAAATAGCGAGGGGCGAAAAACATTAATAGGAGTGGTATATAGGCCTCCAAATAGTAAAATAGAGGTTGGGGAGGGCATCACGAGGGAAATTAGAGAAGCGTGCAATAAGAGCACAGCTGTCATCATAGGTGACTTTAACTTACATATAGATTGGACTAGCCTAATCAGTAAAAATAATGAGGAGGAGGAATTCCTTGAGTGTTTAAGGGATGGTTATCTGGATCAATATGTCGAGGAACCAACTCGGGAACAGGCTATATTGGACTGGGTACTGTGCAATGAGAAGGGACTAATTAGTAATCTTGTTGTACGGGGACCCTTGGGTCAGAGCGATCATAACATGATCGATTTCTCACTCGAAATGGAGAGCGAAGAAATTGACTCAGAGACTCAGGTCCTGAATTTAAACAAGGGGAATTATGATGCCATTAGACGGGAACTGAGTAGGTCTGATTGGACAACGTTCCTGGGAGGACTGGAGGTAGATAAACAATGGCAAGCATTTAAAGATAGAATGACAAAATTGCAAAAATTGTTTATACCAATCTGGCATAAAAGGAAATCTAAAAAGGTGACTCAACCGTGGATAACAGGGGAAATTAGAGACAGCATAAAATCCAAAGATAGGGCGTATAAAATAGCCAAAAAACGCACCAGAGCGGAAGATTGGGAACAGTTTAAGATAGAGCAAAGGAGGGCAAAGGGCTTAATCAAGAAGGGCAAAATAGCTTACGAAAGCAAGCTGGCGGAAAATATAAAAACTAACTCCAAAAGCTTTTATAAGTATATCAAGAGGAAAAGACTGGTGAAAACCAAAGTTGGTCCATTGCAGTCAGATACGGGGGAATATATAATGGGAAATAAGGAAATGGCAGACCAACTAAATGCATACTTTGGGTCAGTCTTTACGAAGGAAGACACAAAAAACCTCCCTGGGATATCGGGAAAAAATAGGGACATTGGCAAAGGAGGAACTGACGCAAATCAATATCTCTAAGGATATGGTGTTAAGGAAGCTAAAGGGATTGAAGGCGGACAAATCCCCAGGGCCTGATAACATGCATCCTAGGGTACTGAAGGAGGTGGCCCTAGAGATAGCGGATGCACTAAGCATGATTTTTCAGAATTCATTAGACTCGGGAACAGTGCCCATGGATTGGAGGGTAGCTAACGTTACCCCACTATTCAAAAAGGGGGGTAGGGAAAAAGCAGGTAATTACAGACCTGTAAGCCTTACATCAGTTGTGGGCAAAATGCTGGAGTCCATCATTAAGGATGAAATAGCCGAGCACTTAGCAAATGGGGACAGGATAGGACAGAGTCAACATGGATTTACAAAGGGTAAATCGTGCTTGACTAATCTATTGGAATTTTTTGAGGGAGTAACTGGTAAAATAGATGGGGGAGAGCCAGTAGATGTGGTGTACCTGGACTTCCAAAAGGCCTTCGATAAGGTCCCACATAAAAGATTAGCATGGAAAATTGAAGCTCATGGGATAAAGGGGAAAGTATTGACGTGGATAGAGAACTGGCTGTCAGATAGAAAACAGAGAGTTGGAATAAACGGCTCATTTTCTGAATGGCAGGCAGTAACAAGTGGGGTACCACAGGGATCTGTCCTGGGTCCCCAGCTGTTCACAATTTATATTAATGACCTGGATCAGGGAGTCGAATGCAGCATTTCCAAATTTGCAGACGACACTAAACTAGGAGGGGGGGTGGGCTCAGAGGAGGAGACCAGGAAGCTCCAGAGCGATTTGGACAGACTGGGTGATTGGGCGGATAAATGGCAGATGCACTATAATGTGGACAAGTGCGAAGTTATCCACCGTGGGTGCAGGAACGGGAGGGCAAATTATTATTTAAATGGCAATAAATTGGGAGAGGGGGAAGTACAGAGAGACCTGGGTGTTCTTGTACACCAGTCACTGAAGGCGAGCATGCAGGTGCAACAGGCGGTCAAGAAGGCAAACGGTATGCTGGCCTTCATAGCAAAAGGGTTGGAATACAGGAACAGGGATACCTTGCTGCAGCTGTACAGGGCACTGGTGAGACCACACCTCGAGTACTGTGTACAGTTTTGGTCGCCTCATCTGAGGAAAGATGTTCTTGCCATGGAGGGGGTGCAGCGGCGATTCACCAGGCTGATACCAGGAATGGCGGGATTGACCTATGAGGAGAGACTATGTAGTTTAGGGATGTACACACTGGAGTTTAGAAGATTGAGAGGGGACCTCATAGAAGTGTATAAAATTCTGACAGGTCTAGACAGATTAGATGCAGAAGGAATGTTTCCCTTGGCGGGTGAGAACAGAACTAGAGGACATAATTTAAGGATAAGGGCTAAACCATTTAGGACAGAAATGAGGGGGAATTTCTTCACTCAGAGAGTGGTGAACCTGTGGAACTCATTGCCACAGAGGGCAGTGTACGCCAGCTCATTAAATATATTTAAGAGGGAATTAGATATATTTCTACAGGCAAAAGGGGTTAAGGGTTACGGAGAGAAGGCGGGGACGGGATACTGAATTGAAGGATCAGCCATGATCTCATTAAATGGCGGAGCAGGCTCGAAGGGCCGGATGGCCTACTCCTGCTCCTATCTTCTATGTATCTATACTACAAAAACAATACTCACTACAAAATCAATCCTCACTACAAAAACCATCCTCACTACAGAAACAATTCTCACTACAAAAACATTCCTCACTACAAAATCAATCCTCATTACAAAAACAATGCTCACTACGGAAACAATCTTCACTACAAAAACGATCCTCACTTCAGAAACAATACTCACTACAGAAACAATTCTCACTACAGAAAAAATCCTCACTACAGAAAAAATCCTCACTACAAAAACAATCCTCTCTACAAAATCAATCCTCACTACAAAAACATTCCTCACTACAGAAACAATTCTCAACACAGACACAATCCTAACCACAGAAACAGACCCCTCTACAAAAATAATCCTCACTACAAAAACAATTCTTACTACAAAAACAATCCTCACTACAATAGCAATCCTCACTACAAAGACAATCCTCACTACAAAATCAATCCTCAGTACAAAAACCATCCTCACTACAGAAACAATTCTCACTACAAAAACAATCCTCAGTACAAAAACCATCCTCACTACAGAAACAATTCTCACTACAAAAACAATCCTCACTACAAAAACAATCCTCACTACAGAAACAATCCTCACTACAGAACAATCCTCACTACAGAAACAATCCCCACTACAATAACAATCCCCACGACAGAAACAAACCTCACTACAGAAACAATCCTCATTACGGAAACAATCACCCCTGCAGAAAAAAACCCCACTACAAAAACAATCCTCACTACAGAAACAATCCTCACTACAGAAACAATCCTCACTACAAAAACAATCCTCACTACAAATACAATCCTGACTACAAAAACACTCCACACTTCAGAACTTCCTCAATACAGAAACAATCCTCACGACAAAAACAATCCTCACTACAAAAGCAAGCCACACTACAGAACAATCCTCACTGCAAAAACAATCCTCACTATAAAAACACTCCACACTACAGAACAATCCTCACTACAAAAACAATCCACCCTACATTAACAATCCACACTAAAAAGACATCCTCACTACAAAAACAATCCTCACTACAAAAACAATCCTCACTGCAGAAACAATCCTCACTACAAAAACGATCCTCACTACAAAAACAACCCGCACGACAAAAACAATCCTCACTAAAGAAACAATCCTCACCAAAGAAACAATCCTCGCTACAAAAACAATCCTCACTACAAAAACAATCCACACTACAAAAACAATCCTCACTACAGAAACAATCCTCACTACAGAAACAATCCTCACTACAAAAACAATCCTCACTACAAAAACAATCCTCACTACAAAAGCAAGCCACACTACAGAACAATCCTCACTGCAAAAACAATCCTCACTACAAAAACACTTCACACTACAGAACAATCCTCACTGCAGAAACAATCCTCACTACTAAAACAATCCTCACTACAGAAACAATCCTCAATACAAAAACAATCCTCACTACAAAAACAATCCTCCCTACAGAAACAAACCTTACTGCAGAACAATCCTCACTGCAAAAACAATCCTCACTACAAAAACACTCCACACTACAGAACAATCCTCACTACAGAAACAATCCTCAATACAAAAACAATCCTCACTACAAAAACAATCCTCCCTACAGAAACAATCCTTACTGCAGAACAATCCTCATTGCAAAAATAATCCTCACTACAAAAACAGTCCACACTACAGAACAATCCTCACTACAGAAACAATCCTCACTACAAAAACAATCCACACTACAGAAACAATCCTCAGTACAAAAACAATCCTCAAAACAAAAACAATCCTCACTACAAAAACAATCCACACTACAGTACAATCCTCACTACAAAACAATCCTCACTACAAAAACAATCCACACTACAGAAACAATACTCACTAAAGAAACAATCCTCACTACAAAAACCATCCACACTACAAAACCAATCCTCACTACAAAAACAATCCACACTACATTAACAATCCAAACTAAAAAAGACATCCTCACTACAAAAACAATCCTCAGTACAAAAACAATCCTCACTACAAAAACAATCCTCACTACAGAAACAATCCTCACTACAAAAACAATCCTCACTACAGAAACAATCCTCACTACAAAAACGATCCTCACTACAGAAACAATCCTCACTACAAAAACAATCCTCACTACAAAAACAATCCTCACTACAAAAACATTCCTCACTACAGAAACAATTCTCACCACAGAAACAATCCTAACTACAAAAACAGTCCCCACTACAAAAATAATCCTCACTACAAAAACAATCCTCACTACAAAAACAATCCTCACTACAAAAACAATCCTCACTACAAAAACAATCCTCACTACAAAAACAATACTCACTACAAAATCAATCCTCACTACAAAAATCATCCTCACTACAGAAACAATTCTCACTACAAAAACATTCCTCACTACAAAATCAATCCTCACTACAAAAACAATCCTCACTACAAAATCAATCCTCACTACAAAATCAATCCTCACTACAAAAATAATTCTCACTACAAAAACAATCCTCACTCCAAAAACAATCCTCACTACAAAAACAATCCTCACTACAAAAACCATCCACACTACAAAAACAATCCTCACTCCAAAAACAATCCTCACTACAAAAACTATCCTCACTACAAAAACCATCCTCACTACAGAAACAATCCTCACTACAAAAACATTCCTCACTGCAGAACAATCCACACTGGAAAAACAATCCACACTAAAAAATAAATCCAGTACAAAAACAATCCTCACTACAAAAAAAATCCACACTACAAAAACAATCCTCACTACAAAACAATCCCCACGACAAAAACAATCCCTACCACAGAACAATATTCACTACTAAACAATCCTCACTACAAAAAACATCCTCACTACAAAAACAATCCTCACTACAAAAACAATCCTCACTACAAAACAATCCCCACTGCAAAAACAATTCTCACTGCAAAATCAATCCTCACTACAAAAACTATCCACACTACAAAACAATCCTCACTACAAAAACAATCCTCACTACAAAAACAATCCACACTACAAAACAATCCTCACTACAAAAACAAACCTCACGACAAAAACAATCCTCACTACAAAAACAATCCTCACTACAAAAACAATCCACACTACAAAACAATCCTCACTACAAAAACAAACCTCACTACAAAAACAATCCTCACTACAAAAACAATCCTCACTACAAAACAATCCCCACTGCAAAAACAATTCTCACTGCAAAATCAATCCTCACTACAAAAACTATCCACACTACAAAACAATCCTCACTACAAAAACAATCCTCACTACAAAAACAGTCCCCACTACAAAAATAATCCTCACTACAAAAACAATCCTCACTACAAAAACAATCATCACTACAATAACAATCCCCACGACAGAAACAAACCTCACTACAGAAACAATACTCATTACAGAAACAAACGCCCCTGCAGAAAAAATCCCCACTACAAAAGCAATCATGACTACAAAAACACTACACACTTCAGAACATCCTCAATACAAAAACAATCCGCACTACACAAACAATCCTCACTACAAAAGCAAGCCACACTACAGAACAATCCTCACTGCAAAAACAATCCTCACTACAAAAAAACTCCACACTACAGAACAATCCTCACGACAGAAACAATCCTCAATACAAAAACAATCCTCACTACAAAACAATCCCCACTGCAAAAACAATTCTCACTACAAAATCAATCCTCACTACAAAAACTATCCACACTACAAAACAATCCTCACTACAAAAACAATCCTCACTACAAAAACAATCGACACTACAAAACAATCCTCACTACAAAAACAAACCTCACTACAAAAACAATCCTCACTACAAAAACAATCCTCACGACAAAATCATTCCTCATGACAAAAACGATCCTCATTACAAAAACAATCATCAGTACAATAACAATCCCCACGACAGAAACAAACCTCACTACAGAAACAATCCTCATTACAGAAACAATCGCCCCTACAGAAAAAATCCCGACTACAAAAACAAACCTCACTACAGAATCAATCCTCACTACAAAAACAATCCTCACTACAAAAACAATCCGCACGACAAAAACAATCCTCACTAAAGAAAAAATCCTCGCTCCAGAAACAATCCTCACTGCAATAACAATCCTCACTACAAAAACAAGCCAAACTACAAAAACAATCCTCACGACAGAAACAATCCTCACTACAGATACAATCCTCACATGCAAAAACAATCCTCACTACAAAAACAATCATGACTACAAAAACACTACACACTTCAGAACATCCTCAATACAAAAACAATCCTCACTACACAAACAATCTTCACTGCAAAAACAATCATGACTACAAAAACACTACACACTACAGTACAATCCTCACTGCAAAAACAATCCTCACTACAAAAAAACTCCACACTACAGAACAACCCTCACTACAAAAACAATCCTCACAACAAAAACAATCCTCACTACACAAACAATCCTCACTACAAAAACAATCCTCACTACAGAAACAATCCTCACTACAGAACAATCCTCACTACAGAAACAATCCTCATTACGGAAACAATCACCCCTGCAGAAAAAAACCCCACTACAAAAACAATCCTCACTACAGAAACAATCCTCACTACAGAAACAATCCTCACTACAAAAACAATCCTCACTACAAATACAATCCTGACTACAAAAACCATCCACACTACAAAAACAATCCTCACTACAAAAACAATCCTCACTACAAAAACTATCCTCATAACAAAAACCATCCTCACTACAGAAACAATCCTCACTACAAAAACATTCCTCACTGCAGAACAATCCACACTGGAAAAACAATCCACACTAAAAAATAAATCCAGTACAAAAACAATCCTCACTACAAAAAAAATCCACACTACAAAAACAATCCTCACTACAAAACAATCCCCACGACAAAAACAATCCCTGCCACAGAACAATATTCACTGCTAAACAATCCTCACTACAAAAAACATCCTCACTACAAAAACAATCCTCACTACAAAAACAATCCTCACTACAAAACAATCCCCACTGCAAAAACAATTCTCACTGCAAAATCAATCCTCACTACAAAAACTATCCACACTACAAAACAATCCTCACTACAAAAACAATCCTCACTACAAAAACAATCCACACTACAAAACAATCCTCACTACAAAAACAAACCTCACGACAAAAACAATCCTCACTACAAAAACAATCCTCACTACAAAAACAATCCACACTACAAAACAATCCTCACTACAAAAACAAACCTCACTACAAAAACAATCCTCACTACAAAAACAATCCTCACTACAAAACAATCCCCACTGCAAAACAATTCTCACTGCAAAATCAATCCTCACTACAAAAACTATCCACACTACAAAACAATCCTCACTACAAAAACAATCCTCACTACAAAAACAGTCCCCACTACAAAAATAATCCTCACTACAAAAACAATCCTCACTACAAAAACAATCATCACTACAATAACAATCCCCACGACAGAAACAAACCTCACTACAGAAACAATACTCATTACAGAAACAAACGCCCCTGCAGAAAAAATCCCCACTACAAAAGCAATCATGACTACAAAAACACTACACACTTCAGAACATTTCAATACAAAAACAATCCGCACTACACAAACAATCCTCACTACAAAAGCAAGCCACACTACAGAACAATCCTCACTGCAAAAACAATCCTCACTACAAAAAACTCCACACTACAGAACAATCCTCACGACAGAAACAATCCTCACTGCAAAAACAATCCTCACTACAAAACAATCCCCACTGCAAAAACAATTCTCACTACAAAATCAATCCTCACTACAAAAACTATCCACACTACAAAACAATCCTCACTACAAAAACAATCCTCACTACAAAAACAATCGACACTACAAAACAATCCTCACTACAAAAACAAACCTCACTACAAAAACAATCCTCACTACAAAAACAATCCTCACGACAAAATCATTCCTCATGACAAAAACGATCCTCATTACAAAAACAATCATCAGTACAATAACAATCCCCACGACAGAAACAAACCTCACTACAGAAACAATCCTCATTACAGAAACAATCGCCCCTACAGAAAAAATCCCGACTACAAAAACAAACCTCACTACAGCATCAATCCTCACTACAAAAACAATCCTCACTACAAAAACAATCCGCACGACAAAAACAATCCTCACTAAAGAAAAAATCCTCGCTCCAGAAACAATCCTCACTGCAATAACAATCCTCACTACAAAAACAAGCCAAACTACAAAAACAATCCTCACGACAGAAACAATCCTCACTACAGATACAATCCTCACATGCAAAAACAATCCTCACTACAAAAACAATCATGACTACAAAAACACTACACACTTCAGAACATCCTCAATACAAAAACAATCCTCACTACACAAACAATCTTCACTGCAAAAACAATCATGACTACAAAAACACTACACACTACAGTACAATCCTCACTGCAAAAACAATCCTCACTACAAAAAAACTCCACACTACAGAACAACCCTCACTACAAAAACAATCCTCACAACAAAAACAATCCTCACTACACAAACAATCCTCACTACAAAAACAATCCTCACTACAGAAACAATCCTCACTACAGAACAATCCTCACTACAGAAACAATCCTCATTACGGAAACAATCACCCCTGCAGAAAAAAACCCCACTACAAAAACAATCCTCACTACAGAAACAATCCTCACTACAGAAACAATCCTCACTACAAAAACAATCCTCACTACAAATACAATCCTGACTACAAAAACACTCCACACTTCAGAACTTCCTCAATACAGAAACAATCCTCACGACAAAAACAATCCTCACTACAAAAGCAAGCCACACTACAGAACAATCCTCACTGCAAAAACAATCCTCACTACAAAAACACTCCACACTACAGAACAATCCTCACTACAAAAACAATCCACCCTACATTAACAATCCACACTAAAAAGACATCCTCACTACAAAAACAATCCTCACTACAAAAACAATCCTCACTACAGAAACAATCCTCACTACAAAAACGATCCTCACTACAAAAACAACCCGCACGACAAAAACAATCCTCACTAAAGAAACAATCCTCACCAAAGAAACAATCCTCACTACAAAAACAATCCTCACTACAAAAACAATCCACACTACAAAAACAATCCTCACTGCAGAAACAATCCTCACTACAGAAACAATCCTCACTACAAATACAATCCTCACTACAAAAACAATCCTCACTACAAAAGCAAGCCACACTACAGAACAATCCTCACTGCAAAAACAATCCTCACTACAAAAACACTTCACACTACAGAACAATCCTCACTACAGAAACAATCCTCACTACAAAAACAATCCTCACTACAGAAACAATCCTCAATACAAAAACAATCCTCACTACAAAAACAATCCTCCCTACAGAAACAAACCTTACTGCAGAACAATCCTCACTGCAAAAACAATCCTCACTACAAAAACACTCTACACTACAGAACAATCCTCACTACAGAAACAATCCTCAATACAAAAACAATCCTCACTACAAAAACAATCCTCCCTACAGAAACAAACCTTACTGCAGAACAAACCTCACTGCAAAAACAATCCTCACTACAAAAACAGTCCACACTACAGAACAATCCTCACTACAGAAACAATCCTCACTACAAAAACAATCCACACTGCAGAAACAATCCTCAGTACAAAAACAATCCTCAAAACAAAAACAATCCTCACTACAAAAACAATCCACACTACAGTACAATCCTCACTACAAAACAATCCTCAATACAAAAACAATCCACACTACAGAAACAATACTCACTACAGAAACAATCCTCACTACAAAAACCATCCACACTACAAAACCAATCCTCACTACAAAAACAATCCACACTACATTAACAATCCAAACTAAAAAAGACATCCTCACTACAAAAACAATCCTCAGTACAAAAACAATCCTCACTACAAAAACAATCCTCACTACAGAAACAATCCTCACTACAAAAACAATCCTCACTACAGAAACAATCCTCACTACAAAAACGATCCTCACTACAGCAACAATCCTCACTACAAAAACAATCCTCACTACAAAAACAATCCTCACGACAAAAACATTCCTCACTACAGAAACAATTCTCACCACAGAAACAATCCTAACTACAAAAACAGTCCCCACTACAAAAATAATCCTCACTATAAAAACAATCCTCACTACAAAAACAATCCTCACTACAAAAACAATCCTCACTACAGAAACAATCCTCACTACAGAACAATCCTCACTACAGAAACAATCCTCATTACGGAAACAATCACCCCTGCAGAAAAAAACCCCACTACAAAAACAATCCTCACTACAGAAACAATCCTCACTACAGAAACAATCCTCACTACAAAAACAATCCTCACTACAAATACAATCCTGACTACAAAAACACTCCACACTTCAGAACTTCCTCAATACAGAAACAATCCTCACGACAAAAACAATCCTCACTACAAAAGCAAGCCACACTACAGAACAATCCTCACTGCAAAAACAATCCTCACTACAAAAACACTCCACACTACAGAACAATCCTCACTACAAAAACAATCCACCCTACATTAACAATCCACACTAAAAAGACATCCTCACTACAAAAACAATCCTCACTACAAAAACAATCCTCACTACAGAAACAATCCTCACTACAAAAACGATCCTCACTACAAAAACAACCCGCACGACAAAAACAATCCTCACTAAAGAAACAATCCTCACCAAAGAAACAATCCTCACTACAAAAACAATCCTCACTACAAAAACAATCCACACTACAAAAACAATCCTCACTGCAGAAACAATCCTCACTGCAGAAACAATCCTCACTACAAATACAATCCTCACTACAAAAACAATCCTCACTACAAAAGCAAGCCACACTACAGAACAATCCTCTCTGCAAAAACAATCCTCACTACAAAAACACTTCACACTACAGAACAATCCTCACTACAGAAACAATCCTCACTACAAAAACAATCCTCACTACAGAAACAATCCTCAATACAAAAACAATCCTCACTACAAAAACAATCCTCCCTACAGAAACAAACCTTACTGCAGAACAATCCTCACTGCAAAAACAATCCTCACTACAAAAACACTCTACACTACAGAACAATCCTCACTACAGAAACAATCCTCAATACAAAAACAATCCTCACTACAAAAACAATCCTCCCTACAGAAACAAACCTTACTGCAGAACAATCCTCACTGCAAAAACAATCCTCACTACAAAAACAGTCCACACTACAGAACAATCCTCACTACAGAAACAATCCTCACTACAAAAACAATCCACACTGCAGAAACAATCCTCAGTACAAAAACAATCCTCAAAACAAAAACAATCCTCACTACAAAAACAATCCACACTACAGTACAATCCTCACTACAAAACAATCCTCAATACAAAAACAATCCACACTACAGAAACAATACTCACTACAGAAACAATCCTCACTACAAAAACCATCCATACTACAAAACCAATCCTCACTACAAAAACAATCCACACTACATTAACAATCCAAACTAAAAAAGACATCCTCACTACAAAAACAATCCTCAGTACAAAAACAATCCTCACTACAAAAACAATCCTCACTACAGAAACAATCCTCACTACAAAAACAATCCTCACTACAGAAACAATCCTCACTACAAAAACGATCCTCACTACAGCAACAATCCTTATTCCAGAACAATCCTCACTACAAAAACAATCCTCACGACAAAAACATTCCTCACTACAGAAACAATTCTCACCACAGAAACAATCCTAACTACAAAAACAGTCCCCACTACAAAAATAATCCTCACTATAAAAACAATCCTCACTACAAAAACAATCCTCACTACAAAAACAATCCTCACTACAAAAACAATCCTCACTCCAAAAACAATACTCACTACAAAATCAATCCTCACTACAAAAACCATCCTCACTACAGAAACAATTCTCACTACAAAAACATTCCTCACTACAAA